>PVHP010001704.1:0-101649 GCA_004024765.1 Zapus hudsonius | reverse complement strand
TGAGTCTGTAAGCCAAAATAAACCCATTCTCCCCAAAGCTGCCTTTTGGTTGGATCCTTTTTACAGGCTGCTTTTTGTTGGGTTCTTTTCTGAGCAGCAATGAGAAAACTGACTACAAGGATAGCTTAGTGGTTAAAGTGCTTGCCTGCAAAGCCTGACGACCTGGTTTGATTTCCTAGTCCCCACGTAAAGACAAATGAACAAAGTGACACATGTGTCTGGAGTTTGTTTGCAGTGGCTTTATGCTCTACTGTGCTCTTTCTCTCTCCCTCTGTCTCTGCTTGCAAATAAAGTATATTTTAAAATATTGTTATTTATTTATTTATAAGGAGAGAAAGAAAGAGAATGGGCAAACCAGGGCCCCTAGGACCTGAAAATGAGTGGGTCATTAGGCTCTGTGGGCAAGCATCTTAACCACTGAGCAATCTTTCTAGCCCCAATAAATTTTTTAAAATAAAAAACCCTAAATCATTAAAGCAAATGACATTTTGTTTAAGGTAAAAATATGAATGGTCCTCATACTGGACTACTGGCTTTAAAGTTATTTTCTGAGGAACTTTCTAAAAGTAGTTCCTAAATTTGGCATTCCAAAGCCACTGATTTTATGTACATGTAACACTTATCTCTTAACATATGTGAAATAGATAATACCATCTGTGAAATTTTACTCAACTATTAACAAAGCCCATGCCTTTTAAAGTTAAGTGATGACTGAGTTTGTTTTTATTTATTTTTGAATACATTTTATACATGTGTACTGTGTTTTGACCATAATAACTCCCCATTACCTTATCTTGAACCCTTGCCTGTTCCCCTTCCACTGAACTGCTGCTTCTTCCCAAATAGTCCCTGTCTTCCGAAGATACCTACTTCCACCTGTAGCATGAGCTCCTTAGCAAGAAGTAGAATATGTCAAAAATGAGCTCATTTGCTGATATTTACTGAAGTGCAAAATGGCAATGTTGTGTAAGACTTGGGTAGCACAAGACCCTTGTACCTAGAGATTTTAGCAATGAGAGAAATATAGGAGAGGTGCATAGATTTATAGTACCAATCTTTACTGTGTGGACGTACATAGCTAAAGTACTTAAGGCCAAAATCAACCCCAAACACTGAAGTGCTATGCAGTATGTGAGGATGTTTTGGAGGCGTCATCAGACAATGTCTGGAGAATCCAGGTCAAGAAAAAATAGAATTCATCAAGGTGCTCATAGAGCTGGACCTTCTGGATGTGCTGGGAGTTTGAAAAGAAAACATGATGTGGTTAGATATGGTTTCACACAGACCCTCCCCCCCAACAATAGATTAAGCTACCAAAACATTCATTTCCCCAGTTTACAGGAAAGAGTAAGGTTTCAGGAGATGATAGGTTCAATAATGTCTTATGATAACAAACTATTTTGCATTTTTAAATGACATAGTCAGGTGCAGCTACAAGAAATAGAAGAAACTCAGGAATAGATTTTATTATGCTTGTGGTCCAAGAGACAGGTGTTATGACAGGCTATGCAGGCCCCAATGGGAAAGATGAAGGTTGTCAGGAGGCAGAAGAAGGAGTCAGGTGAGCTCCTAGAACACTGCCTTTATCAGATCCTCCCAGGGAAAGGAAGGCAGGGCAGAGTGAGAAGGTCGAAGCTGGCAAGTTTGAATGATTTCACTGGTCTATAAACTATGGGGAGGAGGAGATAGTAAGATTGCTGTGAGTTCAAGGCCAGTCTGAGACTACTTAGGAAATCCAGATCAGCCTGAACTAGAGTGAGACTCTACTTCAAACAAACAAACAAACAAACAAACAAACAAACAAACAAACAAAAACAAACAAGCATACAAAACCCAACAGAAAGCTGCAGATCATAAGATGGCATATGTTACACACAGGAGGGTTCATCCCCTACCTCTTTCCATAAATCCTGGGTAATCCACACATAAGGCTGAGAAAAGACATGGTTAAGGGTTGGTGGATCAGAGGGGATCTTGGATGCTGGAAAGATATTGCCAAAGTAATCAACTTCTGGAGTGTAGCTTTGTAGCTTGCTCTAGAGGAAACAGAGTTGACAGAATGAATTGCAGTAAAAGGGAATTTATTGGTGTAGCTTACGACAGTCCAACAATAGCAGTCTGCAGGCCCACAGGTGAAGAAAACAACTGCTGTTCAGTCCACGTGGCTGGATGTCTCAGCAGTCCCAATCCAGCCCAGAAGGCCTGATGGCTCCCTGGGGAGTGACTGCTCTTCAAGTTCACAATGTAAGGCTGAGGAAACTGGGTTCTGATGTCCAGGAAGGGTAGGAGAACAGGATGCGAGTGCAAGTCATGAATAAGCACCAGCAGCCAACAATCAGGGAGACCAAGAGAGAATTTCTTCCCCTTTATATAGCCTTAGTTTGGGGTCCCACAATCCTATCTCAGACTCAGGCTTCCTGAGTCTCTGGAATTTCCTTCCCGCACTGCCCACACAGGAAAGGATGTTTACTTCTAGCTTCTTTGAGCTTCCTTAAATCCTGCCCCCTACTGAGAGGCTGCCTTCCTGTGAACATCCTCAGAGACCCACCCAAGATTACTTGAAAGGTCAAGTTGACATCAAAATTTAACCATCATGAATTCTGGGCACTTTCCTACTTATTGTTATGGCCCCTGATCTATTAGGATTATTCTCTACCTGTGGCTAGACCACAATCAAGACCCCTGTTTGGCTGGCCTTAGAAAAGCCACCATCCTCTTACCAAACCATTCTCAATAATGGTGATCCTTCTTTTCAGTCTCCTTTTTAGCATGCCTGACCACATTAATGTGATGTCTTTGCTTCAAGTTCATGGCTTGCTAACATCTTTAGAACCTTCCCCAGCTCAATTCTTTAACATCTTTAGTCCTTGCCTCACCTAACACAGTTGTTCATGCTTCTGTAATTTTCCTTCCCTCTTTCCCTTATCATACTTCCCTGGATTCAAATATATATATATATTTTATTTTTCGAGGTAGGGTCTTGCTCTAGTCCAGGCTGACCTGGAATTCACTATGTAGCCTCAGGATGGCTTTGAACTCACAGCAATCCTCCTATCTCTGCCTTCTGAGTGCTGGGATTAAAGGCGTGCGCCACCATGCCTGGCTTTTAAAAAATATTTTATTCATTTTCAAGCCAAGAGATAGAGAGAGAGAGAGAGAGAGAGAGAGAGAGAGAGAGAGAGAGAGAGAGAGAGAGAGAGCGCACACCAGGGCCACCACCTTGTGGGTCTGGCTTATGTGGGTCCTAGGGAATTGAACCCAAGGCCTTAGGCACTGGAGGCAAGTGCCTTAACCGCTGAGCCATCTCTCCAGCCCTCCCTGGATTCAATTCTGTTTATCCTCCGATGATCAGCGTAAATCCAGGTTTTTTGTTTTAAACCTTGGGCTGCACACATCAGTGCATGAATGTTACTTTGTTTTAGTTTCTCTTTGCCAGTACATGAGAGGAATCATTTTTGTTCTTCAGATTTCTACATTTTTAGTTGAAATGAACTCTATGAAAATAGATTAACAAGAAAAACCAAACCACTATTTCACTACCTCATGGATCCATGGGTGATATGCAGAGAAAAGACTTCAACTTCAAACAGGTGGCTTTGAGTTCAGGTTTTAATTCTATCTTCAACTGAGCTCTAACAACGGGCATGGGAGAAGATTGTGGTAAGTGTAGCAGTCAGGAAGAGTATAATCAAAACTTTTTGTGAGTTTCCTCTGTTTCTTGTACTGCATCTTACTATGTCATTTTAAAAAGTACATGAAGGTTTTAGTGATACCTTTCTCTATTGATATGAACTTTCTATAATTTAGCATCATCCTCCCAGTCCTAGGACAGACAAGACATTTATAAGGGTGATTTCTTTTATGGATGTAAATTTCCTTTTTATATACTAACTTCTGTTTTCAGATCTCTTATGTATGTAGTTTCTCCAAATAATCATGTTAAAATAATCTTGATGCCAAAGTGCTATATTTTTGGTCATGCATTCTGATCTCTTATAGCTGTATTTTAGGATGGCCCAATCTGCTCTCCTATTCCAGGGAAGATCTAGTATTAGGTTACTGAGCAATAACTATTATATTCTGTTGGCTTTAATAGTTGCCACATTTTTATTTGGCTGTGCTAAATATATGTTAAGCATTTTGACAATGGAAGTCATATTAAGATTCTTATAATAAGTAACTCAGCCAATGTTGGGCACCCTCACTTAACATGGTACAAGCTGGTTGATAAAGGAAGCCATATTGGTGAAGACAATATCATAAAATATAATAATAGGGAGTGATCAAGAGTTAGGTGGGGCTCATCAGAGATTGTTTCCAAAAATGGCAACATAATTTCATAAGGGTTTTAATTTTTCTTTCTATAAAAGACTTGGAATAGTAGAAACAGAGAACAGGAAAGAAAAAAATTCCAAATATTATATGGTCCATGGTGCTGTTTGGTGCAAACCCAGGAAAATAAGAACCTTTAATATTCCATGGACCCCCCAATTATGGGATACTAACCTGGAGCATGTTGTATTTTCTTTTATCCCTCTGAATCCTTGTAATTATTAATAATGGAGATCATCCAAGGACAAAGAATGTGTGGTCCTTTTGACTGGGGACATAGTTACATAAATAAAACAGTTTACTAATTATCATTTCTTCCATCTTAGTCCATGTCTGTTATCCACAGTCATGAAGAACTCCATTAAGAAACATTATTCTTTTATTTAAAATGCTAAATGGATTTAGTATTTCTTTTTAATTTCCTAAGAGATTTTGAAGAGCTTATGGATCCTTCTAAATATGCTCAGAAGTGGTAAATAATAATACCTTAGTCTTGGGGGCCTTTTCTCTTTCAAAATAAATCTAGATATAGAGTTTCATTGACTTTATTGATTATAGTCTTTACTTTCTTCCCAACTGGTAATAATAACAGACTAGATAGTAGCTTCCCTTTTCTATGGAGGATGCATTCTAAGACCTCCCTTCCCCCAGCAATAGACATCTGAAACCTCTCGTGGTACCCCATTGAATATTTCCTGGGATTTTTTCATCCCCAAATCATCAACCACTGAAACATAGCCTTCACTAGGACATCTATTCCTAAATTCTGAGCATTTCCCTTTTTGTTTTCGTGCCCTCTGCTGTATTGGAAGTATTATCTACCTGTGCCTGGACCACCATATCAGACCCCTATGTGGCAGTCCTGTGAGATTCTGATGCACCAATGGGGTGATAATTAGGAGAACAGTAGGCACACTGAGAATGGCAGGATAGAAAAAAAAAGCAAGCTGACTATTGTTGCCATCACTGAGATGCTGTATGAATCAACTTCTGTACAACATAGGTATTTCCTAAACACACACCTATGATAAAGTTCATAAATTAGATACAGCAGGAGATTGACCATAAGTTGTAATAAAATAGAATTATTGATGATCAAATAGAATAAAATTGAACTATAACATACACTGTTGTGAACATTATTTGAATGTGGGTCTCTCCCCTAAATGCTAAGGGACAGATAATATATCCAGTATGGAGATGACAAAGGTCTGGTTCATATCCCAGGCCAGACAGAGAGGAACCTTGTGAGATTTCATCTGACTACTAAGAATGGCAATTAAAATAATATGACCTGTTTATTTCTGGAATTTTCCATTAATGTTTTCATCCTAGGGATGACTGAGTAACCGCAACCACAGATGTTAAATTTTTTGACGAGAGGGCACTCCTATAATTTCAAGTACCTTTTTCAGAGCATAGGCATATAAACAATAAACTATCCTGAAGATCATGGAAATCAGAGTTCAGGAAAAAGTTGATCCGGTTTAACTTGTTCTGAGGCATCATGTATCCTTTGATACTTTACGGAAGTTATGAACAACCTGTCCACCTGCTATGGCTATTGTTTTTCCTCTCCAAACTACACTTTGTGAGGGTGTGCCTGGTTTGGAGATTCATCCCAGTGGCGTGTGACTGCGACACCCAGTAAGTATTTACCTTCCACAATGCTGTTGATCAGAGTGACCTACATGTCCCTAAAAAAAGACAAACTTTTGTCACAGCCCTTGAATACCCACCTCAGGGAAAAGAAAAGATCCTATTGCCGAAGATTCCACAGACTGATATCACACAAAACTGAGAGACCCTGCTGAATCCAGAAATGAAATCAGCTCCCAGATGGGCAGCCTGGGTAATGCTGGATGGTATTGCATGAGCTGTCAGGGGAACCAGACCAATGATATCCTGAGTGGGCAGGAGGCATCTTCAAGTTACACCGACCGATGGACTGAGAGTGCAGAACACACTGCTATATGGCACAGATAAGCGAGTCAAGAAGTACCCATCTGTGCAATAGTGGCACCCAATCTAGGTGGGTAATCAACAGCTGGCTAATTGGCTTTGAGATCTGCTCAAAGGCAGGAAACCCCTGACTGGTAAGGGGACCCAAGGCAACCTTGAAGGGGGACCAAGAACCCCATCTACGTTAGGAAGTCATCACTAACCATAGGTCCTCAGAAAGGCTACACCCGCCAAATGCTCACCAACCTAGCAATATTTGTCTCAATTGACCAATAATAATCTCACTTTCTGATGGAGACTCTGTTTGTATTTTTCAGAAAGCAGTGAGAACCGGGGACAACCAAACTCCACCAAAGGGACCTGATTTGATGGGGGACACCCAAGCAGGAGACCATTCACCTCAATCTCAGCTTTTAGAGCCCTAACTCAACCTCTAAGGAAGTGAGATGATGAGCAAAAGAGCTATTCCCACAGCCAGGCAGCTAACCTGGAGAAGGACAATGGAGAGAGGCACCAAGGGTGCCCAAAATTGTCCAAAATACAAATTTACAGACTCTTAAAAACCTAATAACAAAGCAAAATTTAAACTCACCCTCTATGACTCAAGGAAATTTGTGGAAGAGGGGGTGGAAAGAATGTAAGAGTCATGGGGGAGAATAATTAATGCATATGAGGGATTGTCATCATGGATTCAATGGCTTTATCTAATAACCTATGATACTGAGCATATTGTTGTGTTAATATATATAATTCTAAGCCAATAAAAACGTTAAAAAAAGATACTGCCTTTTCGCCTTACTGTGTTCTCTAAGAAGACTCTCTCTGATCTCTGAGTGATATCACTCTCTGTTATTATAGACCATGTCTCACTTATTGATATTTTTCTCAAGCACAGGATCTGCCACCTAGTTGATGCCAGTCTATATTTGTGAGTAAATAAGTGAATGGATACATGAAATCCAAGGGGGAATTAACTTCTGTCTCTTTTTTTATGTTCTTAGGTAGATATTTTATAAATATATGGACACAAATGTCAATAGAAAATATGAATACATATTGTAACAGTCTATCACCATTGAGGACACAATTCTACTTGTGACAGTATTGGAAGAGATATATCACCTATTGGATACACAGTGACAATATACTCGACATTTTCTCTGCAAATAAAATTATTCTTTGGTTTCCAGCATCAGTGTGGCATGTATATTACAACAAAGGAGGCCGGGTAGCTCCTTTGCTGTGGGTTGGAGTTTACTGATGAGGAAGCAAACTCTGTCAAAAGGTTCCCTTTGAGAAAGTTTTGTTTAAGAAGGTCATGTGATATAACCATGGATGAGCAAACATGACGGCAAGTCTATGGAGACATTTCTAGGAGAGGATAAAAGGACTTAACACGAGAAACAACATTCCCGTTTCTTCCCTTTCCATTTGGCTCCATGAGGAGTTGATGCCCAGAGTTGAGGCAGTATGATGATGAGGAGAAAAGCAGTATGGAAGAACGGAAAGCAAGGGGGTCATTGGTTGACGTCATCGTGATGCTGTATGAATCAACTTCTCTACTCGTTCTCCAACAGATGTCTTTGTTACTTAGGCTATTTTTTGCTTGGCTTCTGTTTTTGTGCTTGCTACCTTACCTTCATAAGTAAATGATAGCTTTACTAATGCCCATGCACAGATGTGACAAGGAATCTTTTCAGAGCTCCAAAATTCCAGCAGACTAATTTAGAGAGTGGGCAGGGTGCCAGCTATTTAGGAAGCTCCTCAAATGAGCACATTGAAATCTGGCTGATATACATAACACACACACACACACACACACACACACACACACACACACACGTAGGTGTATTAACCAAAAGCACCCTTTTCAACCCAAGGAAGCCATGGCCAAGCCCTCTTTTGCAGAATGTTATGAAACTGGCTTTGACATTTGGATGACTACCACTTGGTGAGTGGTTAGTTATAAAATGCTATTGGTTCAACAGATTATACTTCTGGAATAAAGCCTGGACTTCTGGGATCTTTTTAGTGGCTAGCTTATTTGTATTTCCAAGGCCATTTTTTCAATAAGCCAACACAATCAAATTACATGCAGCTTTGAAGACATTCTACCTTACAGTTTGACATTTTAATTAGGACTTTAAAGAGATAATAATCACTACCCACAACTTCCCTAATGTTACCTAGAAATGGGTCAGCTAATTAGGAACCCAGAAAAACCACCACATACATTTCTTTTTAATTGTTTTTCCAAACTTCCATCACCACATTGCTTGGCTTCATCTCAGAGCAAATCAAACAAACAGCAGGGAAGGGTTCAATCTCCCCAGCCTTCAGGAAAATCCAAGGGTGCAAATAAGGAAGTCAGTTTGTGTCCAGCATCTAAAATATTTTGATGCACCCAGTGTAAGACGCCTTTTTCCCTTTCATTTTGAGATCACTTTCAAAGGAAAACCATCCCAAGCTCATTGCACTAGAACATTCTCTAGGAAAACCATGAAGTGCCTAGTCTCCCCCCCATTCCTTCGATTCCTCTTTCTAGATTATTTTTCTTTAGTGCTTCTAGGGTAGTCTTATTAATGGGTGGTCCCGCTAAGTAATTCTTTAGTGCTCTCTTAGAATGATTGCATTGAATTCCCTCTAATGGATTTTTATAAGGAGGAGGGAAAAAGGAGTTCCTCTGTTACTAAGAAACAAAGGGGCCTAAGGTGTGGAAGCAATTCCAGAATGTAGTTTTGTGCTATGAAACCCACTCTGTATAATGGGGTGCTCCTGGTCTCACCAAGCTTACCCTGCTCTCTCCCTTGGGAATGCAAAATTGGTATATGTCTGGATTGTTTGCTTAATGCTCTGATGTGTTTTGACATATTCAGGAAAAGCGGATGCTGCTCCCCAGAAGGTCCTTATTAATGTAACAATATGCCACTCTGTCACACTGGCAGGCACCCTACTCCCTTACACTCACATTCACACTGCAAGCCCCTAAGTCCCTAGTTGATCGGTTCTGATATATCCGCTATTTCCAAAGGTCAAAAAGGTAAAATTTTTACTCGGTTAATCAATTGGATGCCTGATGATCAATTGGAAAGGCATCCTTAACTTACACCTTTGAGGATGACTCCATTCTCCTCATCCTGCTAGATTTGTGCATTTTGTTCTTGCTCTTTGGTGGAGGCACAAGTTTTATGAAATTCAAAAATGTAAAATAATATCACAGCAATCAGTGATGACCTCCATGTATTGTTATAACCAATTTTGCACACATAATTGTATACTATTTTGTTTTTAAAGAAGAATTCCCAAATTGTGTAAGTTAGGTTCAACAACCCAGGTCTAACACTCATTTTATAAATACTTTATATGATCTAGATGGGAAAAAAGGCAATATGTCCAGCTAGCCACCAAGGTAGCTGTTCAAGGTGGCTCTCTCTATAAAAGTTCATCCTGAAGAGCCAGAATTGCTTGGTGTGATCGTTTGTCCCTGTTACTTTGCTGTTCTGGAACTTCTCTAAATTTGGGATATTTCTCTGATCTTGAGAGTTTAAATGTTAGGCTATCGCAGCACTAAGAACCTGAATACACATAATAAGTGCTCAATGAATGCTTGTTAATCAGTAACTCCCCTCAAGTCCATGTTCTCCATACTTTACAATCTCATGTGTATATTTTTCTCCTGGTCTTTACTTGAGGGACATCGAGTTACCTTCTCATCGCTGAGACAAACACTTAACCAAAGCTTATGGAAGGGTTGAGTTTATTTTGGCTTATAGTTTGTTTTGCTTTATTGAGGTAGGGTCTCACTCTAGCCCAGGCTGACCCAGAATTCACTATTTTGTCTCTGGGTGGCCTAGAACTCATGGTGATCCTCCTACCTCTGACTCCTGAGTGCTGGGATTAAAGGTGTGCACCACCATGCCTGGCTGGTTTAGAGTTTTGAAGGGAGGTTTTGTCATGGCAAGAGCAGACATCCATGGTGTGTCACATCTCCAGAGCAGTAACAAGGAAGTCGTCTGAGCTGGACTAATAAATGTCAAGGTCAGCTCCTGCAACATGGTTCTACCTCCCAAAGGCTCCACTGTCTGGGGATCTGGTAAAAGGCTAACTCCCAAACACAAGAAGCTATGGTGGATCCTTGACATTAGAATGATGAGTCATTATCCTTTCTGAGAAATGCTACATTTCACAGATATATCATGTCCACCATGTTGAAGAGTAACCTAACAAACTTCTTCATGTTTGATTATTGGAAGCCGGTGATGGCTTAGTACACTGCCCAAGGTAACAGAATGGAAGAGCATAAGGTCAAAGCAATCCTCCACCACCACCTCTGATATCACTTTGTTTATCTGAGAAAAAAGATATTTTCTTTACGGGACATTCTAAAAAATAAGTATTCATCATAATACCTGAAATGGACTAGGTATTCAATGAATGGTGATCATTGTTTCAATCAGGTGACTTTCAGTGATGAAGTGTCTGAACCTTGAAGGTGGAGCAGTGAACTTCTCATTGTGGGGACAAACAAAACAGGTAACCAAAAGAGATAAGAAGAAAAGGTTTGTTTTAGGCATATGCTTTTGAGGGGAAGCTTCAGCATGACAAAGCAGAGTCTTGGCATCATATCTTGCTACATCAGCTGGAGGATAGAAATGAGAGTGAGCACTCTAGCTCTGGGGAGGGGGAGGTGGGTATAACACCACAAAGCCCACCCTCAGCAGCTACCTCTTCTAGAAAGGCCCACCTCCCAAATTGCCACCAGCTGAGGATCAAATATTCAAAACACATGAGTCTATGGCGACATCTCATTCAAACCACCACAGAAGGCATGTTTAAATAAATTAAATACATTTTTGCTAGATAGTTAAAGATTCAATGCCAAGGTGATTCCTCTAGTGTTCTTCAATCTAGAAGAATTAATATATCTGTGTTTATGAGCAGCTGTGTGCTCCCTATAATGCAGGATGGAAAACAGTGAAATGATAATATTCTGGCAGAATTAAGGACCTTGGTATGTTAACTCATCTTAAGGGGTTTCAGAGTCCTAAAACTAAAATGCCTTTAAACTAGCTAATAGGCATTCAGGTCTAATAGAATTTAATGAGAATCTTATCAGAAATTAAATATGAGTTTCTTTTGCTAACTTTATACAGGATTTCTGTAAAAACTTCAATAATGATTTGGAAGAGTTAAGTGTTAGCGAGAAAGCAGGTACAGGTACATATAAGATCTTCAGATTTTATTTGAATCTCATCCCAATTGGATTTATCATTACACTTTGAATTAGTGATCTTTACCTTACATGGGAAATCTAAGAAAACTAGCTAGTGTTTCCTAAATTTATACAAGTTATTATTGTTTTATTTTGTGCCTATGTATAGTAGAGATTGTCCATTTAGTTAAGTCAAAATTGCTTGAACATTCTTTGAAACTTGAGGCAATATGTAGTTTTAGATGTGCTATACACGGACATAAACCAAGTGGATGACTTGTTACCTAAAATAATCTATGTAGGCCTTTTGAACATATTATGCTTATCAGATATAAAACACAACGTTTTAGACTTTGAACATCTTAGTGTCTAAAACAATATCTGAAATATAGCAGATGTTCAACATGTATTTATCAAATGTCATTAAACTGGTTTGAAGTAAACAGAGTATTTGATGTGGTAGGGAATATTCCTTTTATGGATATTTCATTATCCTGAAAAAAAATGTAAGTAATTGAGTCTCTTGGAGAATAGTGAGAGATTTGGGGACTTAGAAATTTAGTGAAAATGAAATAATCTGCCTTAGTTTTTACATCAGTAGGCCAAATGATTTGTGAAGGTGGTTCATGACATCAGGAGATAATATGGAGGTCAGAATGAGGGCCACAGGGAAACATCTCTGTATGTTGTATCTCCAAGCATAAATCAGAAGCAGAATTTATGGGATGATTCTGAGAAAATGAGTGTTCTGCCAGTGACAAGGCTAGGGTTCTTCTCAAACAACTTCTATGTATCAGTTGTCTTCAGACTAATTCAGATGGTCCAGATAAATTTGTTGTAAAAGAGAACTATTGTATTGTGTGCTTCCTGAAAAACAAAAAAAGTTTCACTGTCGAGCAGTTTAGAAATGTCTGCTTTTCCAAAGCTTCCATTGTGATGAGGTTTGACATGCATTTGATGAAAAGTGTAAATTTCCAAGGTGAAGCATGGGAGGTTTCTACAACAGAGAGAACCTGAAGCCCAGCCACCCAGGTAGCCCTCATCACCATCAGACCCCAGCCAGCAGAAGGCTGCTGCAGGAAGTAGATTCCTGCTGGTGTATGTATGCAGAGCCCAGCCTAGATGTACTGGGCCCGCCTCCTCTCCTGTTTCAGGTGTTAGGCTTTCTTACCTTTATAGATTGCTTCTTGCCTAGGGAATCAGGAAGCAGAACACAGCATGGCTGGCTATGTATGAGCTCACACCCTGGGGCTTTGTAGGTCCCCAGGGAAACTTAACCTTAGGCAAACTTCTCAATTTTTTGAGCAGCCTTATTGAGGGGTTCTCGACCTCCATGGCAGTTAGGAGACCCAGAAATATTTGCACTGGCTTCCTTTCCATCTCTTCAAGGCTGCAGGATAAGAGACTGTACTATGGCTTAAGATGGTAAGCTGTGAAATTGGTATGTTACTTCAGGTAAAACAGTGTTTCCTTAAACACACTCTTCTTGTGGTGATTAAAAGATGGTGAGGAAAGTTACAAAATCCAGGCCTGTCAAAAACGATGCTTGCCCGCGTGAGGCTGGTACTACCGGGGCTAGGGCCACAGGTGGAAGATATTAAAGTACTATTTTTGTGCTTTTCTTCCTAGTGCCCACAAAAGTTTTTGCAGAGATACAACTATAGACTGCCATCCTTTCTGAAAAAAAAATTACAAAAAAAAGTAAAAAGGAAGGAAAGAAAAAGGAAGAAAGGAAGAATTCTCAAGGATTGAGCCTGGCAGGGCAAATGTTAGTTGTTCAGTGAATTTCTTAATATCTTTCTTTCTCTTTCTTTCTTTCTTTCTTTTTTCTTTCTTTCCTTCCTTCCTTCTTCCCTCCCTCCCTCTCTTTTTCTTTCTTTCTTTCTTTCTTGACTGCATGATGCACTTGCTTTTATTCTTTCCTTTTCCATTATAATAGATAGTCCCCAAGCAAGGGTACAAATTGCATATGACGAATGTTATCCACATAAAAGCGATATATATCTATCTATATATATTAAGCCCTTAGTATGAATACAGTCAATCACTGTGCAATACTTTATATAAACTGGAAATAAATTGACTTGATGGTTATGAAGATAACACTGTTGGTCGTTAAGGATATTTCCAAACATTTATTTGTGGAAGAGACATGAGGTTCACAATAATACTGGAAAACAAATTAGGTGTGTCAGAAACAGAAACTTTGTAAGGATTTTCCCCGTTCTTTCAACACTTAATTTTCTACCATCTCCCATGAATGGAGAACACTGAACACTAAAATGGTTCTGTTTCTCAGGCATAGCTGGTGTATGAACTTTGAGAGTCAGTTTTTGCCAAAACATCCATTTAGACTTTCTTAGCCTGTGAAGCTAAACTGGCAGATGGATGCCACTTTTATAAGCACATGACTTTTAGGTCTACACTAAATGGAGTTTAAAAGAAAGAAGAAAATTTCATTCACCTAAAACTTTTCTTGTTATAATCTCAGAGTTAGGAGTTGCTTGTAACATTTGTAACACGTAAAGAGGGTGGAAAAATATGTCTGGCATTTAGCTTTAGGTCGGACAAACCCCATGGACTCTATGTTTTTATTATAGCATATTTTTCCTTGCATGAATTTTTAAGCCCCTGAACATCCCCTTTGAAACTTCCCTAGAAAAAGATTCAATCATTTGGAAGGCTATGCATCTTGAGTGACTGCGTATTTCTTGCCTGTATCTCATTTGCTGGCACTAACATAGCTGGCCTATGAGCAGGGAAGATTATATTTTTCCAACCCTGAAGAATGTGTTTTATTAATTCCTTTTCAAAGTCTTCACTCAGTGAGCAATTCAGAAGGAAAACGCTCAAATTCAGGTGAAGAGAGTCAGACCAAGTACTTGCCAGACCACAAACACTTCAGCTGCCCGGGCTTAAGGCAGATTTCAGTGACTTAAATATGTGGGGATGAAAACACTGTTTGTGATGAATTTGTAGAAATTCAGCAAATGTCAGGGGAACAAGTATCGTGTCTATCCCCCATTCACATGAAGAACCGTTTAACAGCCAGTCTACTTTAATACGTCTTTCCTTCTTCTCGTTCACATCATTGTGCACACTATCAGACTCTGACAGTTTGCAGACTTCAGGACATAAGAAAATTCTCATTTGATGATCCCTTGTGTTTGAATGTTCAAGACCTAACTCACTCATTCTCCTGAAACATGAGTGTATAGAGGTCCCAGGTATGGTGAATTCCCCTACCAGTTTATGATTCTGTAGGTCTTGGGTGAGGTCCGAGAATTAGTTTTTTAAACAGTTCCTAGGTATGGTTGATGCTGCTGGCTTGGGGATCACATTTTGAAAACCATGGCTATAATCAGCCACTGACCCCCAGCTCAGAGCATTCCACTTTTCTTTGATTGACAATTTATTTCCACTACATTTTTCCTCTTAAAAATAGGTGTGTGTGTGTGTGTGTGTGTGTGTGTGTGTGTGTGTGTGCACATGGATCCTGGGGAATTGAACCTGAATCAGCAGGCTTTACAAGCAAACACCTCTAACCACTGTACTACCTCCCAGATCCTCACATATTTTCCACTCATTTTTGTATTTGATGCAAACTGTGCTAAACATGCTTATGCCTTACCATATAATATAAGAGAATTAAAATTATACCTCTGATTACTTATGTAGATGTTGCTGTGTCATAGCTAGTATTCTATGGAGAGTTTAATATTGCCAACTATCACAGCCAAATTTTGAATCATGGGTATTCAAATAGGCAAGATCAGATCAATGATTGTTGTTGTCTGTTCTGTGTCATATACTTATTTGTGTTGTATGATGAAATTGTTGACTCCAATAATATCATTTGCTCATTATTTCTACCTTTTAGGTTTCAGTAGAGGTGTTCCAAATTCTTATTTCAGAAGACAGAAGTTTTTGCATGTCCAAATAGTGATGCAATGATTGTTTTCTAAGTAATTTGAATCGATTTTCTCTAAGTTGTTTAGGACCTCAAACAATATTATTCTATTTGGTTATTATAAGTAAGTAATTTGTAACTATAATCCATGCTAAGTGTAAAAGTAAAACCCAAATAAGCCATTTGTACATTAATTTCCACCAATGATGAGTGTCACAGAAGCTATAGACCTGTAAATGGGATGCATACTGACACTTTGAAAATCCTAGATCTATCCCCACCTGCAGGAAAACCTTTCATGTGTTCAGAGAGACAATTCCAATGGAAGTCCACAAAGGAACTTTGAGGGGCAGCCTTGAGTGCAGCGTTCAGGATTCACTCAATACTCTTTCTTCCCTTCTCTTCAGCAGAACTCAGCGGCGTCTTTGATGACCAGCCACACCGTCTGGCAACAGGCTAATGTGCTTGCCATTCCAGAGAGCAGTGAACACGCAGAATGCAGACACTCCAGTTTGAAAGGAGACAGACACACATAAAGGTAGGGTTTTACCTTGGACAAGATCTTGCAATGACATGGAATCTCACACTTGACCACACACCATTCACTACCAACATGCCCCCTGGGCATGCCAACACTTCCATGTTCCTGAGTCTTGACCTGGAGAATTCAGTGTCACCATCTTCCCCAGAGTTTCCTATTTCATTAACTTTCTTCCTGTCCTCTTCAACTCTGCCTGCCCTGACTCCTTTCAGCTCCTATCCTCTCTGTTTTGCAGCTCATGTTTTATTAAGACGGTTATTTTTGGCAGGGGAATATAATACTCGCTATTCTCTTTTGACAGGGGAAAATTCACAGTCTTGCAACTTTACCTCTAGAACACAGAATGAGCCCAGCTGTGCCTGCCCACAATTCCCAGGCCTACAGAATGTAGCAACATTTTTTCCTTCACTGCACTTGTCACAGTCAATAGCTATGTATATATGAATAATTGATCCATATTTTTCTTCTTCACTGGGCATAAGCCATCATAAGGACAATGGCTATTTGTTTTGCCCACAATTAAAACTTCTAATACCTATATCAGAGAACTTCCTGAATATCATTCACCCAGTAATACTTGGAGGAATATACATCTCTAATGTGCTTGTGGAGTTGTGAGAAGGCTGTAGTTGGCCCTAATTAAACCTTAATAATTATATATTGGTTTAGAACTAATTGTGTAGAAAGACCTAGGTTTTATTAATGAGATTTTTATTATTTTACTGTATTTTGAGATATGTGCTTGATCTGTTTTGTTGGATGGAGGTATAGAGGGTAAATATTTTTTATTTGTTCTTAGATAATATATATACACATGTATATATATATATGTATACATATATATATATATAGTATTTGGATCATTTTGACCCTCACTGCCTTCTTTTATCTCTCTCCTATTCCTACTTTTTCTTTTCACCACTTTCCAGTGGATATACCACGGAAGAGAGTGACTTCCCATTCTTAGAAGCTATCAGTTACCATTAGATCCTTAGGGAGGGCAGGGGCACATGAGCTTCTCCCACAAGGAATAAATATTAACTATTTTGAGTTAGAAACATATTTTAGTATAGCTACTACTGGAATATATGAATTGTTAGAGCTTTATATTAAGTTTTCATAACTTTGGAAATATGGTTTGTATGACAGTTTGAATGTCAAATGTCTCCCATAGATAGCTGTGTTTGAATACTTAATCTCCAGTTTGTAGCATTGTCTAGGAAGGCTGGTGAACCTTTAAGAAGTGAAAGCTTTATTGGTGGCATTTTCTAGGAAGGCTGGTGAACCTTTAGGAAGTCAAGGCTTACGGGGGACAGGCCTTGAAGCATGATAGCCCTGATTGTTCTATTACTTCTTCCCTGTTGATGTGACAATGTGACATGCTTTCCTCATCATAATGAAACTTCCCCTAGAAACTGTAAGCTACAATAACCCCTTCCTTTCCTATGCTGCTTATGCTCAGGTATTTTGTCCCAGGATGAGATACTAACCCATGTGGTTTGTGTTGGTTTGCCAAGGCTGCCATAACAGAGTAGCACAGACTAGGAGGCCTGGCTGACAGACATTTGTTGTCTTGCAGTTCTGGTGGTGACTTTTAAGTCAAGGCAGTGACAGAGTTGGGTCTTCATGAGTCAAGGCATATTTCATGCTTTTTTTCTTAGCTCTTGGTGGAATCTGGTAACTTCTAGCACTGCTTGATGGGTGAAACTATCCCCTGATTTCTATAAACATGCTTATAGAGTGTTTTCCCCACGTGATTGAGTCTTCCCCTAAGAACACTGCTCCTAATGGATTGAGACTAACCTATTCCTCATTTAAACTAATTACACATGCAATAATCCCCAAGTAAGTAAGGCCGCTTCCTAACATGCTGCAGGTTCCAATTTCAACACAAAAGTTTTGAGCACACACAATCTAATTCAGAATATGGTTTAGTAAGATGTAGCTCTTGAGTCAAAGACATGCCAACTCTGACAGAATCTAAACCAGAACCAATTCCTTATTCTCCCTGCCATATTCTTTCAGTGGCAAGTATTTGACCTTTATCTGATGGAAGCAGCAGAAGCAAGGTTGATTGTACTTGTTACTAACCCTGATTTCCTTGTTGAACCTGTTTTAGAGAGTTGGCCAGCAGTTGAATAGCACTGACATCCCTTCCTTGTCCTCTCCAAGGGGAAGTAAGCATACAATATGGAGTGGGTACTCTTGGGACAGTGTGAGAGGACTTCTGATCTCTTCAGAAGGATGACACTCCCCCTCTTTCTCATCAGCAGTTGTCCCTCTGTAGTTCTAGCCTGTGAAGAAAGCAAGAGAAGTTTCTAGAATATTACCTGATGTTGACTTCTTGAACATTGACATCTGTTGAATTACATTATCAACTGATATGAAGAGTCCCTGGGCAGAGAAAGAACCAGGATGATGAAATATACTGGAACCATCTGGTACAAATAGTGGCTGGATGTTCATGAGAAAGACCAGCATTTAATCTTGTCTCTGGCTTGTTATCAAGAGAACATGTCACATCACTTGCTTGTGGCTTCCAGGTACTTAAAAAAGTAAACTGGCTGAGATAAAAGGGCTTCTAGAAATATCCAATTCAGAGTCAATCAGCTGTCCCTTTGGATGTGGCCCGTGTCTCAGTCCATCCATCATAAGTGCCATCACTGTCCTTGTTCCTTGTCTGGGAATCTGAGAGAGACAGCTCACCAACATTGCAGCAAGAGGCACTCCAGGGCACAGCCTTGTCCCATGGTGAGTTAGAAGCAGAGGTGGAACTTGAATGTGGCCCTTGTGCAAAAAGGGTCAGAGTGCTTGGAATGAAAAACTTCCACTGGTGAGGGAAATGAGGAAAGCAAGTCATGGACAAAAGTAGATAAGAAATAAGAAGTACAAGTGACGAGGGTCAGTAAGTGGTGAGCTAAGAATCGGTGGTAAAAATTGGTCGTATTTCTAGTTTTATGTGATCCCAGAAAAGTTTACCCAACACTGTGAACTTTTTCCTTACAGGAAATCCTATTGCTAAGGAAGTTTTGGGATAAGGTTTCCATAATCTTGTCATTTCAAAATAATTTAGAGTCTGGGTTCCCTTTATATATAGGTCCTATATATAGTTAGATATGTCTCTTTGGTGTTACTTTTTTAAATTAACAAATTTCCATATAATTATAATATTATAATTATTATAACTATTCCTTGTCATTTTATATACTTTTAATTTTTTGTAACTTCTATGGTTTTAAAGTGTCATTGGCACAAAATACCTTAAAATTATTTTGTGTAAAAAGCCAGTAAGATTAAAAAAAAACTTTTTATAAATTATTTTGCCATGTGTCTGAAACTAAGCATCTTCCAAAGGTAAAATTCAATGGTATGAAACACAACCAATTTTCCTCTCCTCAAGTCATAAACAGGTCCACAATGAGCATGTTTTAAAATAAAGCCCTATACACTAGATGACACCTCCAGCCATCCACAGTAGAGTTCTGAGGATGCTTAGACACAAATGTGTGCTAAGGGGAGAAGAGCCTATAGGAAGTCAACATTAAGCTCTTCACTATGGATTCAGATCTCCCAGAGGCCATCTGGAGGTGGAAACAGACAGATGTCTATATTCCCCCAAACTCATTTGTTGAAATTTTAGCCCCCATAATGATGGAGTTGGGAGGAAGTGATCAAGCAGTGACAAAGCCTTTAGGAATGGATTTAGTACCCCAGTAAGAGACCCAAGAAAGCTCATTCATCTTTCTATCATGTGAGGGTGTTGAGAGAAAGTACTGGGTAGGAATCAGAAAATAGACCATCACCAGGCACTAAACCTTCCTGGGCCTTGATCTTGGGTACCCCATCCCCCCCACCCAGATATGTGAGAAATAAATGCATATTCATTATAAGCCCCCCAAGCCTATGACATTTTGTAATAGCAGCCTGAATGCATTACAGTGCATCTACTAATTAATTCCATTGAGACAGGGTGGGACCATGTAGGATGGTGGTTGGGGGAGAGGCTTCTTAGACCTCATGGTTGTTCTCAAATGTTTTTCTTGCCACTCAACAACTGTGTGGCAATGAACAAGTTATTTAACTTTCCCAAGTTCCATTGTCCTTTCTGTAACCTGGTGGTGGCTCTCAACATATGGTTTGTTTTTCTTTCCATGTGAGGATTAAGCGACTTAACACATGCAAGGTGCTGAGCAGAGTGGCCCAGGACAAATTCTCAAGAGATATTAGGTAATTATCAATATACTGGTGATGAAATCCTTCCTCCTAGAGAATCTGACTCTATTATGATAATGGATATAGACTCTAATGACGTTCCATTATTGTGAGGTACTTCTTAATCTGTGAATGATCCCCAAATTCCAAGTATGCCAGAAACTCACATCACCCTACCCATCCAGATCTGATGAGAACAAGAACATCCCTGATGTAATGCAGGTGTGGTGGTGCAGCTTGTCCCTGGGGCATTCAGTTCAATGCAAGTCTGAACAATGTGATTCTCACTCTGAGCAGAAAACACCAAGCAAGGAAGGGTCTGTTTTGTAAGAAGGCACCCCAGACTTGTTTTTCTGGCTGTTCTATAATCCCAAACCTCTCAGCTGTAGCAGTAATAGCAGTAGGAAGAGTTACTGAACATGGTACCTAAATATTTTGAGAAAGCAAAGGTGAGGAAGAAATGGTAGTTTGCAACCTCAGGCTAAGTTCACAGAAACCTAGTAGGAAAAGGCATAGGAAACCATGTGAAAGAATATATGTTACATGGAAATGTAGACATGACAAGAAAGGCTGACTCATTCAAATCAGCTCCTGGCCCCTTCTTGACTGTTTCAGTGCAAGGCTGTCCCACATATTCTAGACCTTCCCACCCACCCTCTCCAGGAGCAAGACAGATATAGCTTTGCAGAGACAATGAAACAGAAAAGATTAATATTTCTTTATTCTTCTCCTGGTTTCGATAAAATAGCTCCATTTCTTAATTTTTTTTTCTTTAAAAAGGTTGTTTAAAGTAGGGTCTCACTCTATACCAAGCTGACCTGGAATTCACTATGTAGTCTCAGGGTGGCCTTGAACTCATGGTGATCCCCATACCTCTGCTTCCTCAGTGCTGGGATTAAAGATATGCACCACTATGCCCGGCCAAATAGCTCCATTTCTTGACATTTCTGAACTTGGGATAGAACAGTGTATAAAGAGACATTATGATGCTACTGACTTCATGGAGTTGTAAGAATTAAATGAGAGAGATTGTATAACTCATGTAGTGCAAAGCCTTGCACATAAGTCACTTAAGAACTAATTGAGTGTTCAGTTTCATGCTGGGTGATTATTGAGCAGGCTATCTGCTTTCTAATCCTGGCTCCAGCATTCTAACCCTCAGCAATTGACCTTATTTCTTTGCCTTTCTATTGCCTACTGTGGGGAATGGGGACTCAGGGAGTGTCTAGCTTATGGAATTGTTGCAAGGGTTTGATGTACTAATACAGGAAAAGATCCAAGAACACCACCCAGCACAGGAAAAAGCTCATTCACTGTTGGTCCTTCAGTATCAGTATCTTTGCTCTTTCTTTCACTGGTGTTCAACATGTACTCACAGCCTCTTATTTGGATTTCCTGGTTGTTACTCACTTTCCCCCAAGACCTATTTTTTTAAGTACTCATTTGTATGTATCTATGTATTATGTATGGTCGTATGTGTAACACAATACACATGTCTAGGTCTGAGTTAAACCTAGGCTTCTGCTCTCCACCCATCTTCTCTTCATACAGGGTCCTTTTCACCACTGATGCATGCAGGCATCTGGATTCTCCTGGCTCCACTGCCCATTGCAATAGGAGCACTTGGATTTCACATGTGTCATGGTTTAATCCAGGTGTCCCCAAGAAACAAATGTGTTCAGAATGCTCAATCCCCAGCTGATGGCAGTTTGGGTTAGAACCTTGTGGGAGATGTGTTTTTGGGGGAAGGCTTATGGGGGTTATAGTCAGCTTCCCCTTGTCAGCTTTTGGCATACCTTCCTGTTGCTGTTGTCCACCTGATATTGGCCAGGAGGTGATGTCCACCCTCTGCTCAGGCCATCATTTTCCCTGCCATCATGGGGTTTCCCTCGAGTCTATAAGCCAAAACAACCCATTTCTCCACAAGCAGCTTTGGTCAGGTTCTTGCAGCAATGAGAAAGCTGACAACAACATGTGTCTGGAACTTGGCTTGGCTTTACTTGGCCACTGAGGATTGAACTCAGGTTGGCAGGCTCTGCAAGCAAGTCTTTGTACCACTAAGCCATCTCACCAGTCCCCAAGATCTATGTGTAAGGAGTCATCTAAAGGACACCAAGGCTGTGTGTTTATTTTCCCATGAGCTGCCTGGGCTCACGTCGCTCATGTATGCCTTGTGATTAAGAGTCACCGAAGTTAATTCCATTTCCAGGAATAGGCCACAGAAGAGGCTCCAGGGATAGGTAGTCATTAGTTTTCTGCAGGGTAGAAAGAACATGACGTTCTCGGATGGCCTGGAATGGGAGATGAGATACGGTGGTTTGTTTGGGAACCTGGCAACATAGCAGGTAATACAAGTAAGAGCATTTGCTGGGTCAGGTGCTCCTCACCTTCTCGAAGCATGAAATCCACTTAGGTAACATTTGGTTACCTTCAGAATCCACAGCTTGCTCTTTGCAAATTTTTGGCAAAATTGGTATTCACTGGTCACACCCAACCTATTCTATATTTATTTTGACTGAGATAATCATCCCCCGAGGCTTAACTGGTTGAAATCTGTAAAATCTCCTAACTGTGTAATTACCAATTCATAATCCTTCTTTCCAATATTGCGTAAATCTCATTAGTACATATTTTTATATTATTCATGCTATGGAAAAAATTGCTTTTTTTGTTGTCGAAAGAGCAGTTGCAGGAAGAGACCCGGGAGTTTTGTTCAAGTTGTTGGGTTCAAATTAAGCAAGTGAGAGACTCCCTTCACAAGCAGGTCTGTGCAGCCTCTGAGATGAGGGAGGGCCTCTCTACGGGTGGGCTGGCACTGGTGTGGGGCCGGAACACTGTGGAGCCAGACTTGGCCATTCTTGACTCTTGTCTAGGAATGGTTCCTAGAAAGATGTGGGCCCATGCAAGCACCACCCTGGAAGGAATGAGAACCCAACAGAGAGCTCTGCAGGAAACCTCATCACCTATTCCCTGGATTGCAACAGCTACCTAGGATTGATGCCTGTACTCTAAGAACTGATGGGTTTGGCCATTATAGCTTTTTCTTCAGGATTTACATAACTTATGTTTGAGTACGTATGCGTATGTGTGTGCATGTGTACACAGGAGCACGTGTGGGCATATGTCTGGAGGATATATGAAATATGTCATATCTCAGGTACCACTCACCCTTTTTGAAACAAGGTCTCTCCTGAGCCTGCAGATTGCCAGGTAGGTTAGACTATCTGGCCAGTGAGTCTCAGGGACCCTTCTGTCTCCACTTTCCCAGTGCTTGGGATTCAGGGAATTGTGGTCTTCCTGCTAATGAAGCAAGCACTTTACTGAGTTGTCTCCCTAGCCCTCTTGATTGTTTCAGGTAGAGGTGTCATGAACATCAACAGGACTTTTATGACATTTCTGCTTTATTTAATGAACTGATTTACGATAAATGGTACAAGTTCAAAGCATATAAAGTTTATATAGTTTTCTTTGACATTTCCAAATTACTTATTTTCGTGGAGGCAGAGAAAAGTTACTATTACTATACAATAAAATTGCTTAGCATGTTGGCATCTGCCTCCTATGTGGGATTGGTATGGTATTGGTTGCCCATTTTCTATGTGTGTGCTGGTATCTGTGAGAACATGTGACCCCGTCCCTTTCCCTGTATACCTTTGATCGAAGGTCATATAGTTGAACCCTCTTATGGAGAAGCAGACATGACAATTGTCTTGCTGTCACTATCACTAAGGTGCTGTGGTGAGTGAGGCCATTTCTTTGGCTCTCAGAGCAGAATGTGTGCTATGACACCTTATCTCCCCAGGCATGCAGCCACCTATGGCTTTGGCCTTGAAGGACTCCTGGGGACTGCATGGCTCAGCAGGTGAACAATAAAAGCAACAAAGTGGTGGGAAGGGGAACTTAGTTCTTGGGTGAGGAAATGAAGAGTATAGAGGCAGAGCGTGTCCTTTGCTTTCTACATGTCTGACTCCCTCCCCCTTCTAACAAATAGATGAAGACCAGAGAAGCTGGATAATCAGGTTCTCCTACTTCTGGCTCTTCTCATCGCCTCCCAGAAAGCGGACCAGAGCTTCCTTTAGGAGTGCACCTAAAAGACATCACACTAAGGTTTCTTAAGCTGAAGAAACAAATACATTTGAACTTGATCCAAAACTTCATTTTCTTTCATGCTATATCTTAATAAATTAGATATATAACTAAAAATTATAGTTTCTCAAGCTTCAAGACTATAAATTTGAAAAAAAAATACTTGGAATATTTAAAGGTAAATGCCTAGATGATAACTTAAATTTTCTATTTTTGGACTGGAGAGAGAGCTCAGTGGTTAAAGGCACTTGTTTGCAAAGCCTTCTGGGCTGGGTTCAGTTCCCCAGTGTCCAGGTAAAGAAAGATACACAAAGTGGCATATGCATCTGGAGTTTGTTTGCAGTGGCAGGAGGCCCTGGCATGCCCATTCTCTCCCTCTTTCTCACTCTCTCTCTTCTCTGTCCTCTTGCAAATAAATTAATAAAAATTTCTATTTCTGACTGCTTGGGTTCGTAATTATAACTTATAGATGAAAATCTGACCTTCATTTAGTCACACATTGGTAGTATATAACAAATCTCAGGTGACCTTTGAAATTTTCCTCTAAATGCTTTACATAACTCAAGGGCCTTCTAACTGGTCCTTCTAACAATATGTACTATAACCACTGAGAGAAGTGTCCTGATCTCCAATAGGATGTGGGCAGAGAGTGCCTTCATTTTCCACGTCTCGAATACTTCTCCATTCCTCTTAAGCTAGTTACTCTTTCTGTAGCCTTTCTTGGTCAAGGCTCTTTTCCACAGCTCTAGACCAGCTGTTTCCCATGTATTGTGGGCCCCATGCACTCAGGAACCACTTGACCCTGTCTCACCTATAAGCAGAGCATACTTTGTTCTAAAGAGTTCTCACCACAGACACCTTGGACACTGTCAGCCATATTCTTACCTAGAGACCTTTTTGAGTATGTGTCTTGCATCTGTATCCTTTGCCCATTCCAGAGAGATCTGCAGTGGTTCTCTTGAAACGTCACTCACTTGACATGAAATACGGAGCAAGGAGTCTCCAACTTCTCCATGGCTGGATGGTGAAGGAAATGCAGAGAATTCAAGCAATTCCTTGCAAAGAAGTTGGCTCTCTCCTCGATTCTCTCACCTCTACTTAAAAGAAACAAAAACTACTTTGAGAAGATTGTTAGACTGTTTGCAGAACCTGCTGTGTCCATCTTCTTTGTCAATTTCATACAGCAAGTCTGACACCTTGATGTGTGCATATGTTACCATCCAGCCTGAACTCTTACAATTTCTTGAAGGGTAGGGCTTTGGTTATGCATACTTATGCTTCTTAAAAATTCCTATCACAGCACCCACATTAGAACAGGTGTTCAATATACGTGTCATGTGTGCAAGTGCATGAGGGTGACCTCATCACTACCTGTCTACCTGACTAGTTCCTGTTACACCATGCACACTTCCTAGTTATCTTCCTGAGTCCTGCTTCTCATGTAAGTCCTGTTATTAAACTTGTAAATACTTAACAGCAAGCTTTTTTTTTTTTTGGCAGTAAATGAACTCACTCCTTTTGTCTCCTGTCCCGTGAATATCCTAACCACTTTGTCACTTTGATCTAGGGGGCATTTCATCCTCAGAAATGCAAAGAAGTTGGCAATAGCACAAATGTGTTCTATTTCCTATTGCCCACCCCCTTTCATGGTAATGTGTGAGCCAGCCGCTAAATTGCAGTTACTGGCTGTGGCCATAGCGATCCACAAATCGTGAATGCCATGTCGATTTGAAGGTTACTGCATTAGGGCCCACAAAGGCTTTACTGTAACTGGGTTAACTAGAACTTGGCAACAGAGATCCAAGGAGGGTGATACCCAGTCCCCTCCTCCGCCTTCCAGGATGCTGGCCTGATCTTCTTGTATTTGTGCAACTGGCCTCTCCAGAGAAACCCAGCACTTGGGGGGGGAGTGCCCCGGTGAGAGCAGCTTTCTCTGGGTCAGGTTGTCCTTTTCCAGCTCGCTTTTCACTCAGCTTCTCTTCCTGCAGTGTGAAGTAGGTTACAGGATCGCTTGTTTTCTTTTGCTAGTTGAAATACAGCGTTTGGGGTCATG
The DNA here is from genome assembly GCA_004024765.1 of Zapus hudsonius. Lineage (NCBI taxonomy): Eukaryota > Metazoa > Chordata > Mammalia > Rodentia > Dipodidae > Zapus > Zapus hudsonius. The sequence continues at coordinate 75,341 of PVHP010001704.1, read as the reverse complement.
CTCAGAATAATGTGTGCTTGTTAGGAATGACTGTCATCTTCTTGAAGCAATGACAAAGTACTCCATGTAAATTAAATCCACCCAAGTAAAAGCCTCTCCACAAAATCAATAGAGCCAGGCATTTTTTTTCAGAGATACTTTGATTTTTTTAAAAAAAAATTGTAGTATTTCAAGATATAAATCAGCATAGATATCCCAAAATCAAAGAGGACCTGTGCTATTGAACATAATACTTTAAAAGTATCTGGTAGTATTTGGGGTGGAAGTGAAGAGATAAGATAAAATATTAGATACAATTATATTGACTGTCATTTATTTTTATCTTTGTCAAACTCTTTTCTTTTCCAATTTCCTGGTATAAAAGATAGATCCATTTATTTATTAAATCTGTAAGCTCTCAAAAGACCAAAGCCAAGCCAAATATATATTTGGTTAATTTGCATAAATACATTCTTATACACATGTACTGTGATCTTTTTCTCAAATGTTGCATAAAACAGCAGTGACCCATAATAATATGACAAGATCAATACTTATGTCAACACAAAGCAATATATCTATTTAAAAAGTTCTTCATTATATCCCGTTTCACCACTCAAAGAGTCTAATCTTTCACTGGATGCCTAAAAGCAGTCAGACTTTTCCTGGTTCAAGACTCAAACCTTCCATTTTGTTCCTATACTACATCATTAATGTCCAGAGTTTTCAACCTTTGTTAAAGTCACAGGAGAAAAGTTCCATCAGTTATTTTAATAATTTGCCTGGAGGATGCCGTGTTTCAATTAAAGAATAATCCTGTCTAATAACCTTAATGAACCAGTTAATTATTAATACCCACTAAAAAATTAAGCTCCTCACAGTCAGTCACCTTGCCTATATACCTGGCATTATCATTCTCATAGGTCTGTGTGCTTGCCTCGACTTTCTGCTTTCAAATCAAATAAGAGATTATTCAGTTTGGTCAATGTAGTTACCCTGAGGAAAGTTATTCTATATGCTTCTTCCTTGCTGAGAGCAGGGTGCCTTCTTTGACCTGTTTTGATTGTAGGATTCTTTCTAATGACTTTGAGAGGGAGGGAGGGAGAGAGAGAGAGAGAGAGAGAGAGAGAGAGAGAGAGAGAGAAAGAGAGAAAGAGAGAGAGAGGGAAGGAGAGAGAGGGAGAGAGAGGGAGAGAGAGAGAATGGGTATGCCTCCAGCCATTGCAAAAGAACTCCAGATGCATGTGCCACTTTGTGCATCTGGCTTTATGTAGGACTGGGAACTTGAATCCAAGTTGTTAGGCTTTGCAGGCAAGCGTTCTAACCACAGAGAAATCTCTCCACCTCTGTCCCTAGCCTCCTCCAGGCTACTCACTTTATGATCTCACAAGAAATGCATCTCAGTCACTACCAGTCTTTCACTCAGTTCCTTCCTGTGCCTGCCATGCTCCTTCCTCCCCATCATTCTCAGCTATTTCTCTGTGAGGATCCTCACACTGTATCAAAAGTTATGTATGTGGCACTTTGTGTATTTCTCCTTGATGGTCTTAGAGCTTGTGGGAGGCCAGGCCCCTTTCCATGACAGAAGATGGTAAATTTCATGATTGTTCCATCCCAGCTTCTTTCTGCATCCTTTCTCTGACAAGGCCAATCACCTTCTACCACCACCAGCTCCCTGTCGGGCTCCCTTCTGCCTTGGCTCACATGTCTACTAAAGGCTTCTCAAACTCAAGGATTGCTAGAGTCAGCTTGGTGAAATTTCTGATGTTTCCCCCCCCCCACCAATAAATAGTCTTTCCTGATCCAACTTGCTCAGCTGGTCTTGGGTGGTTCTTGGGAATCACTTTACGTGTGGGATTCTGAAGTGCTTGCATCGGACAACATTGTCCAATTAGTGTGATGGCTTCTGACTGCTTTCTCCACCATGATGCCCTGTTTGCTATCTTTATATAGCAAAGGAACACTTGTGGCCACTTTAGCAAAATGTGACAATGAGGTGAGAGAGGATATGGAAGGCTGATTGCAAAACACAAGCTTGCATTTTCTGATAAACCCTCTCCATCTGTCATTCAGAATATGAGCAGGTTGGTTCTGTATACTAAAAAGGGAAATGGGGGCTGAGACAAGGTTGATTTGCTCATTCTAGAGTCACAGTGAGACACCACCAATGTCCAGAGGGATTTGAGGTGAAGATAAGGTTGTAAGTTGGGGACCCCGTGCCTCAGCCCTGACTTTAGAGGATCCACCATTGGTCAGTGAGGTCACTGCTGTTACAAGATGACTCCTTGGGATACCTTAAGAACAACTTCTCTTCCAGACAATGTAAAATCTATTGAATATAACACTTTATTTTGCATGCTCAAATGGCTAAATTTAATCCAGCAAAATACAGTCTAGCCATTCCTTTTATGTTATGTTAATGTAAATTTTTAATAGACATTTATGGTTATAATGCTAAATTTATAGGGGAGACTGTTAAAAACTTTGGGAAAGGCAAGTGAACCATTAACAGCTTCTCTCAGGGATTCTTGAGCTTGAATAATGATCCCACCTGGATTTCTGTCTGTGCTTGTAGGTGTGGATTCTGGTTGAGAGGGCATATTTGAGCTCAGATGGTTGCTTGACAGCCAGAGCAGGGATAACTTCTGAGGAAATTGACTCAGTTCCATTTAGTAAGAAATCAGAGTTCTTAGCTATAAAATACATGTGTTATGACCAGTATTTTTTTTGCAAGGCTGTGTGGCATGATTATTCATCCTAAAATAATTCACCCAAACTGTTTGACCTATTCATTTGAATGGATGGGTGGATGGATGGATGGGGAGGGAGTGGAATGGGAGTGAGTACTTTATAACTATTTAAACCTATGGGAAAGATGTCCAGCTCAGCAGGAGAAATTATTATTCATAGAACATGGTGACAAATCAGCTACCTGTTATTATGAAAGTTATCAGTAAGGCCCAGCAGAATGATAGAGACTTAACTGGCATGACTTCAAGCCTTCAAAAGTGTCAGAAAAATAAAAATAGGATCATCATACTAAAAAATATTGCTTGGAAGGAATAATAAAGATAAGTCAGCTTTCTGTTGCTATCACACAATACTGGAGATAATTAACTCCAAAGAAGGAACTTTTCATTTTGGTTGAGAGTTCTGAAAGTCTCAGCCTATGGTTGGTTGCCCAAAAGACTTTGAGTCTTGATGAGACAGCACACCACAGTGGGGAGTGGCTGGTGTTTGTCTCATGATAACCCAGAAGCAAAGAAGTGAGTTAGGGATGAGGTGTCAGCACCTTGTTCAAGGACATACTCCTAGAGACCTACCTTCCTTATACTAGGCCCCACTTCTAAAGGTTCCACTAATTCCCAACAGCATTGAAGGCTGGACTTAGCCTTTAGCTCATGGACCTCTGGGGGATGTTCCTTATCCAAAGTGTGGTTTCAGGACACAAGATCAGAATTGGAGGAAAAGTGAAAGGTTTGTGAGTTACATATGGGACACATGTCATACTAATTTTTACTGCAGTGTTACATTGGTACTAGTTTGATACGCCACTGAAGTGAGATTCCTTACATTCTCCTAATGACAGATTGATCAGCTTCCCTGGGCTTAACAGCTTCTATGGTTTCCCACTATAAACACTGTACAATGGAGACTGAGTTCCCCTGGGATCTGCCTAACAACCGCTTCATCTCAGCCCTGTCCTCCTTCCTCAGTATCAGTGGCTTCTTCCCTCTTCTCTTAACATGCAGAGCTCCTGGCAGCCCCAAGGTCATTGCTTTGGCAGGGCCTTCTGCTATCCTCAAGATGGTTCTATCATTATTGACATTGCAGTGTTGGTTCAGATGACTTCCTCCAATAGGCCTTTTACCTCCCATCACCCTCTTCCTACTTCCCATGTGACACAGGCAACTTCTGAGTCACCTCAGAGCATGCATTTATATGATTCTTGTCTATTATCTCTTTTGCCTTATGAATGTAAACACCATGATTATTGGTGTTTAGAGCTGTCTCTATGTGACTCAAGCAATGTCTGTCAAGAGGCAGGTACCCAATGGATATCTGCTGAGGGCTAAAGAGATGACTCAGTGGTTAAGTGTGCTTTCTGCATAAGCATGAGGGCCTGAGAAGGCCCAAGACTGCCCAGCTTTAAATCTTCAGAGCCTGTAGAAAGACTTGAGCATTGTCATGCATACCTGCAGGCCCTGTCCAGTAGGAGAACAGAAACCTCAGAATGACTGGAGCTTGTGAAAACATGAGAAGCTCTGGGATCAGTCAGATTTTGACTCAAAGAAGAATGGGCAGAAGAATGATGGAACAGGAGACCTGAATTTTCTCTCTGGCTATTACAGGTGAGCGTACCCTGCTGCAGACAAATTCATGGGCATCACAAGGGCGCACACACACACGCACACACACACACACACACACACACACACACACACACACACACACACACCACAAGTAAAGAAAACTACCCTGTTGAATGATTGATCACCACACTAGCAGAGAAGAGCTCACCTGGAGGTGATGCATAGGGATAGGAAACGGGGAGGCAGTTGAGGAAAGCAGCACATTTAAATTCTTAGTATTTCAGAGTTCTTAACTACAAAATGCATGGGTTGTAAGCATTCTAATAGGATTATGTAGCATCATCATTCACCCCAAAATATTTACTTTGTGAAGTCAAAACTCATGCATTAATATTAGAAGATTTGATAGTGCACAAAGGTGGTTTTGGAGGGGAGAAGCTGAAGTTCATAGAACCACTTAGAAGATCTGAGGTAGGAGGATCACTAGGAGTTCAAGACCACCCTGGGCTACACACTGAGGTCAAGGATAACCTGGGCTATATATAGTGAAACTATCTCACAAACATTTATAAATGATGCTCAATACTAATGAAATAAAGAAATGGGATTAGTTCAAGGTTGTGCTAATTTAATACCCACTTGGTATTGAGTACAAAAAGTTATGTATAGACAATATCAGTCTAAACTTTTATAGAATTTGTGAATCTTTCTCTCACCTTGCTTGAAAAAACAAGAGATTGGGGTTGGGGCTAAAATTTATTGAGCCAGAGGAGAGACTGTTAACTTGCTGTTGTCTAGAGAGCATTAAGAGGTCAATGTAAAAAAGAGAAAATCTGATTTTTGAAATATGCTTTGATTTGGCAATTATGGTTCTGTTTATTTTTCTCCCTCAAAGCTTTTGTAAAATCAATGCTACACAGATTTATAACACAGTTTGAGTACATTTGATTTCATAAATGAGGATCTCTATTGCTGGAGTTCAGCTTTTAGTTCTCAAAGATACAGGAATAAAACTTAAAACAGTGCATTTACACCCAAGCACCATTTTAATTTATAAAAGAACACAAAAAGTATGACAGCTTCCCTTCTCTCACATCTTAGTCTGTAGTCATGAGACTATGTGAAAATTGCCATGTTATGGATAAACCCAGAGCTTTACTTACATCCCCACAGCTCAGCACTCTCTGGTTTAGTGAAAGCAAAGCTGGTGTCAACACTTCACCCGAGAACATCTAGTTCCTCTCACTCTTGCATTGTTCTTGTGTTTATCTACAAGTCTACTGAATCATACACCCAAGCCTAGGCGGATTGAAAATCTCAAAATTGAAGTCTGATTCATTGCTTCCAAACATCACAGAAAGAATTAGGACTAGTCCATGATCAAGGGGAAATGCCAAGAAAAATAAATGAGTTTTTTACAATGCTATTTTTCCCGAAATTAAAGAAATTTCCTTTATATGAAGAGAGCATAACTCTTTTATTTGGGAGAAATTAGTCTTTTATAAAATGATAATACATAGTAGGTTTTAGTAGCTCAAACTATATTTTATTTTGAGGTAGGGTCTCGCTCTAGCCCAGGCTGACCTGGAATTCACGATGTTGTCTCAGGCTGGCCTTGAACTCACAGGGATCCTCCTACCTCTGCCTCCTGAGTACTGGGACTAAGGGTATGCGCCACCACACTGGGTCCATAGTAGGTTACTAAAAATGCTTTTACTTGAGGAGTTGAAATAACAACAGTCCTAAACATCAGTTTCTTCCATTACTTTTTTTCATATAAGCATGTTTTTAAAAACATAGAAAGTAGTATAATGAACATGCATTTAGCAACTCTTGGCTGATCTGATTTTATTTGACTATCCCACCTCACCTTCTGTTTCCCTGGTGTGGTGGTTTGATTCAAGTGTCCCCCATAAACTTATGTGTTCTGAATGCTAGGTCCCTAGCTGGTGGCAATTTGGGAATTGGAGCCTCCTGGAGACAGTGTATTGTAAGAGGTGGGCTTATGGATGTTATGGCCAGCTTCCCCTTGCTAGTGTTTTGCACACTATCTTGTTGGTGTTGTCCACCTGATGTTGGCCAGGAGGTGATGTCCAGCCCCTGCTCATGCTTTTGTTTTCCCTATGATCATGAAGCTTCCCATCTAGCCTGTAAGCCAAAATAAACCCTTTCCACCATAAGCTGATCTTGTTGGGTTCTTTTTGCTATCAACAACAAAACTGACTGCATTCCCTGGGGAATTCATTATTTTTTAAAAAATAAACTTATTATATTTTTATCCATAAATATTTTAGTATTTAACTGTAGAGAATAAGGAATAATTTCCTTAAACCTATCTTCAAATTTTAGTGATTATAAAATTCAAAGTAGAAATAAAATGGGCCTCATAGAGGATATTCATCTCACATTACTGGGGAGAAAAATCACAACCAAGAAGAAGGTCCTCAGACCTTAGGTTTGCTCTGTCCTTAACATCCTAGTGTTAGCTCAAATTCCTTCCTCCCAGAGGCCTTTTGTCACCCATTCTAAAGCTGCATCTCTCTTCCAGAAGTAAGACTCTCTTTCTGATCATAGGTACAATTGATGGTTTACCCTTAGAATTTTCATTCTAAGCCCAACAAGTGTTCATGATATCACAGAAAGGAAAACAAAAATATATTTCAGAAGGGCCTTTCAAAATGGATCAGAGGTATAGAACTGTTAAAGACTTAGAAAAAGACATAAGTATTCCTGATTTAAGGTTAGGCAATACTTTCCTAGATATTAGATCAAAACATTAAACAATCAAAGGAAAATACAGATCAAAAGTGAAAGTTTTGTGCATCAAAGGACACTATCAAGAAAGTGAGGTAGTCAACAGCTTTTATTTGGCCAAGTAATCCACTCAGTGAAGGGGAACCCTTAACTGGAACTGGGGATGCTGGGCGAAATGCATTGGGAACCAAAATCTTGCCCCCCCAAAAGAAATGCACTTTTCAAGTGATTTACAAAGAGGCTACTAACAATAGAATCTAGTCAATTCAGAAATATGAATCTAAGTTAACCAGTACTGATCTCACTCTCCTATGGATATTCTGTTCATATTTTTCAGAAAGCAGCTAGAGAGCTGTGGCTCCTCCAACCCTACCAACAAACCACAGGCTGATAGCTGACATCCTGGCAAGAGATGAGCCACACCAGACCCACTGTGGAGGCTCCACACGGAACCCCACAGAGAATGGTGGGATAAGCAAGAGACCCATAACCACAACCAATCAGTCAACACAGGATAAGCCAGTGAGACAGACACCAACGATCTTCAACACAACTTTAAGCACAAGTACAGAGACCCCTAAGACCTATAACAATAAAGCAGCCTTAATACTCACCCACCATGACTCAGGGACCTGAGTGGAAGAGGGGGTGGAAAGATTGTAAGAGCCATGGTGGAGGAGAACATCCAGAGACATAGCCCCCTCAGTAAGAACATACAAGGGGGGTGGAACTGGGTTGACACCTAGGCTATCCATAACTTCCTACCCCATGGACTGATCCAGTTTGCCCACGGAGGAGGATATCCTGCTGATTGGGGTCAGGGAAGAGGGAAATCGGGAATAGGGGACATCCACACATTATTTGCTCATTCAGTGTATCTAATTATGGATAATAAAGAAATTAAAAAAGAAAGTGAAAAGATGATCCTAAAATATGAGAAAATATTTATAAATTACATACCCAAGAGAGGGCTAGTACCCATAATATATAAACAACTATTATGATTATATAATAAAAAGATAATCTAGTTTTAAAATTGTATTAAAATAGCCTGGGGAGATGGCTGAGCAGTTAAAGGCTTGCTTACAAAGCCTGATGTTCTGGGTTAAATTCTCCAGGACCCACATAAAGCCAGATGCACAAAGTAGTACATTCATCTGGAGTTCTTTTGCAGCAATAAGAGGTTTTGGCGTGCCCATATTCTTTCTCTCTTTCTTTTTCCTCATTGTAGTAGTTTCAATTGTATGTCCCCCCATAGACTCAGGTGTTTTATTAAAATTGAGTTTGCAGCTTCAATCTCTAGCTTACAGGGGGCATGACAGCAGGGGCGGATCTCCAGCCCAAAAGTATGCAGATAGGTTTGACCTCTGGCTTTGCTTTTGGTGTTTGCTGGCTGTTTGGTTGTTTTTCTCTGCTTAGATCTGTGAAAGGATGCCAGTTTCTTCTGCCATCAATGGAACTTTCCCTGTATTTGTAAGCCTGAAATAAACCCTTTACTCCCCTAAACTGTGTCTGGTTTGGTTGTTCATCCCAGCAACATGAACCAACTACAACACTCACAAATAAAAATATATATATTTTTTAAATGTACAAAATCTAGAAATTACCATTATTTGACTTATGTCTTTATGGACTTATGGGTATTTACTTTATGCTTATGTAAATATTGTCATCCCAAATATATACTCCATACTATTTATTTTGTTGTTCAGATTATGCAGGCATTGGCTATTACTCTTTCAGATGGACTTCTTGGTGTTCCTTTCCATGACTGGCCTATAATCTAATATCTATCTGTCATCTATGCATCTATCGATAAATTTTAGTACTTCTTTATTTCTGGCTCTACACAATACCTTAGTCCCATCTTGGATAATGCCTGGCCTAGACATAGAGCACAAAGATTTTAGTGGGGTCTGGCATTCGGAACAAAGATCTAGGCACTGAGTGCAAAAGCAGGAATGTCTGCACCATGACAAATGGAGGGACAGGCTAAAGAAAGAACAAGCAAGGAGAACCAGAATGTGGGCTAGATGATGACAGATGACCGAGTGTTCTGTTGGAACTGTAGATGAAAGCAATGCACCTATGGGGGTCACCTATGCCAAATGCTGAGGGTACGTGTGCATGGCAGCCGTATGTAGGTGCTTACTTTCACGCTGAACCATGGAGGTACATCTACACCAGGGCAGTTTAGAAATTGAATACTATGTACAATTCAAGTAGAAAAATCAAATGTGACCATTCCAACTCTCCTTCATTGGGAATCTCAAAACGAAGTGCTGTTTGAGGTCATGATTCTTGTGATGTTCTTTCTTTTTATGAATTATGTTCACATAGGTCCTCAAGACCAACAAAGGTAGCTAGAGTGCCATGGTTGGGGGTTCTACAGTTCCTGCTTTCATTTCATCATGATGACTTTGCTCTCTGTCCCTGGCAGGGAAAGACTGGAGAGGAGGCAGGTGAAATCTGTGGTGGAGAGACTGGAAGGGAGGAGTTCTGGAGTCATAGAACAGCAGGCCAGGATCACACTGCACTGATGTCCTCTCTCAACCCCAGCGCAGAGGCTGCTGGGAGGAGGATTGTAAAGGGAAATCTGCTTAATAGGAAAGCAACGAGGTGGACAGTCTTGCTATACTCACATTAACATATGTGCACCTCACAAAATACATTTGGAAAATGCTGGCAGACACATTTTTTTTTGTCAGAATAAATACCGGAGAGTGCAGTTTTTCAAGCGCTGAAGATGTCGAATTGTGCTGTAGATTAGCTAGAAGTTACAAAAGCCCTTCCCGAGTCAGCAATATAAGTCAAATGAAGTTTTCCAAAGTTGGTGTAGCACTGGTGGGTAACGTCATAACTCAAGAATTGTCAGAGCAATCCACTTGGAGGAGAGGACAAAAGTTCTGATTCTACCAGCTTATTTATCCCAGGGACCTGAGGGCTGGCTCTAATTCATAATACATTGTTAGACTTGGAGAATCCTTTTATCTCAGAAACGTATCATGAGTGGGGGTGGAGGAAAGCAATGGTCAAGTTCTCCCTAAATAAAAGTGAGATCATCCATGCGATCTATAAATTTTCATCTCCTGCTCTCCCTTCTCTCTGGAGGTGGGTCACATTTGGCTCGGGTTGAGATTCATCTTTATTGTAGTTGAAATAGAATGTTGACATAGACTACTCATATGTTTGAATATTTGGTCCCTATGCTGTTTGGGAAAGTTTGGCCCCTTAGGAGGGAGACCCTTGCTGGAGGAAGTGGGTTCCTGAGGGCAGGCCTTAGGGTTTTATAGTCTTAGCCCTCTCCCTGTTGGTTCTTTGCTTCCTGACTGGCAATGTGACACTGGCTTCTCACTCTTGTCACCAAGCCTTCTCCACCATGAAACTTTCATTAAAAACTATATGCCAAAGAGAAAGCCCTTCTTTCCTAAATTGCTTCAATGAGGTATTTGTTCACAGCAGTGAACAATGATTCACCTGACCTCCACGGCTCTATGCTTATTATCCTTGCTATCTCCATTGACTCTCTCCACCCAAAGGCCCAGATGAAATTCATATGTAACAATGCTAAATCCTAGCACTTCAGAATACAGACATATTTCAATGTAGGCTTCAAATAAGGTCATTGAATGAAAATGGGGTCATTAGTGTGGGCCCTAACCAAATCTTCCTGGTGTCCTAATGTGAAGTTTCACCACAGGCACATACAGAGGCAAGAGGGTGCAGACCCCCAAGTTTCCTTGAGCCAAGCACAAATCCAGCAGGCAGGCCGGAAGGCAGAACAGTATAGAATAAATTACAGCTATTTGTTTGAGGGTGTGAATTGTGTGTATGTGTGTGTGATGTATGTGTGAACACGTGTGCATATATGTGTGAGTGTGTGTTTGGGGGTGTGCACTTGGAAGCCAGAGGTTAAGGCTGTGTTATCCTCAATCATTCTTGTTTTTCACTATGTTCTCAGAGTGGCCTTGAACTCACAATCCTCCTACCTCTGCCTCCCGAGTGCTGGGATTAAAGGTGTGCACCACCATGCCCGGCTTAAAATATTTTACCTTGCAGCATGTTTGTAACTCAGGGCCACCCTCCATGTAATTCTGTGCCTTCAGAACAGACATGCTTGTGGATTTAGGACTAGATCAAAGAGGCTCTAATCTGAAACTAACCCATATCTCATGCTGAAGGAAACTTCCAGACTGACAGTGTCTTTAATTACCCATGAGTTAGTTTTGATAACTCTAGACACTAGACAGTACTGCATCTTGTATCTATGGCAAAGACGGTATAGTGCACACACTTCAACCAAACACTAACTATTCTTGATGCTTTGGCTGTAAGACATTTTGTTTGGGGATTGCTTTCCTATCATGTATAGTTTCTTCTTCTAATTGAGAAGGGAGTTCTTAAAAGGACCAAAGCGAGGCACCCATCTACCATATTGATATGGCAGGAAATAGATGCCATGATCATCGGGTCCTGCCTTCTCCAGTGAGCCACAGACACTTGTTATTTATGAGGGGATCTTTAACGTTTATGAGGCGATCTTTAACGTAGGGAGTCATGATTGAATGCACAGAGAACAAGGGATTCATGCTCTCCTGTCTTCAAATTTTTTTTTGGTAATGATTGATTCCCTCTGGGAAGAAGCATAACACTGCTTTCTGCCCTAGTTTCCCCGTTTATAAATTAGAAATAAAATGTAGGACACTTGACTTCAGAAGGCACTCAGAAGATGAATGAAGTAGTGTCTCTTGAAATACTCTTTGGTTGTTGAAGAAATAGTTATGTTCTTTTTGTCAATAGAACAGGAGAGAAGAGGCCAACAGCTTGTCTATGACCCATCAATGCTTCTGGAATCTCTTCACCCCACGTGGTCTCAGGTGATTCTGAAGAATTTTCATTGCTTTTCTCAGAGGATAACCACCTGATGGAAACTACCACTTTAGGGATGGATGAATGGGTGTGTTTCAATTTTTCACCAGTGATATTTGTCTTGCTCTCTAGAAGTCATTTTATCCCTGTTTTCCTCCTCTCCAAGTTCAAAAGTTTTGCCATGAGTAACATTTGTGGCATTATTTCTGCAGTCTCTTTATTCGTAGTCAACAGAGAAGGTTTCCATTCTACTTTGTTTTCAAACTAGTTTCCAGATGCATTTGGGAAGGTACATTGGGTGGCACAGTGGATAGTTTAGGTGAAATCAGAGATTGGAAGTTTGAAGTTTTCTGTGGATTTGAATTATGTCTGTCCAAAGCCTCTTGTTGAAACTACAAACCCTAATGCGTCAGTATTTAAAGGTGGTGCCTATAATGAGTCAAGGAAGTTAAATTGATAATAAGGACTAGACCCTTATTTGAGAGAATTAGTGCCCTCCTAAGAAGAGATGCAAGAGCTTGCTTTCATGTTTCTGTTCTCCCTTCTCTCTTCTACATCATCAGTCTATACTGAGTTAGTCCCCATTTAGAATGCAGGGAGAGAGACCTCACAGGAATCCACCCATTCTTCCATTTGGATCTGGAACTTCTAGTCTTAAAGAAAATATATGTCTGTTGTTTAAGATACCCCATCTGTGCTACTTTGTTATGGCAGAAAAAACAAAATACTTACTTTATAAAAGTGCCAAAAAAGGCATCAATATATTTGTGCTATGTAGGATCACATAAAAAATATTTTAGGCTTTTTGTGTCATACTGTCTCTGTGGTGACTCCTCAACTTTAACCATTTTGATACAAAAGCAGCCATAAAAAGTGTGCAACATCATTAATGAGATTGGGTTAGAATAAAACTTTATTTATAAAAAACAGACAGTGAGCCATACAAAGTAACCGAAGTAGCTATATTTGAATGCTTTCTTCAAAAAAGATGTTTATCATTATTAAACAAAAGTGATATCGGTCAAATCTTTTCTCTAGCTTTTTTTTTTTTTTGGTATCACTTAAGTTTTTTTTTTTAATATATATTTATTGTCCATAATGTGTTACATTATTTAGTGGGCAAACCATGCGTTGTTATCCCGAATTCCCCAATTCCCCCCCTCCCCATCCCTGATCAGTTGTATATCCTCCTCTGTGGGCTGTCTGTATTAGTCTAGCTTTTAAGTTCTAATATATGATTTAATTTTTTTCACTTGTTTATTTGCTTATTTACATGTGTATTGGGATGGGATTATTGGGAGGAGGCACCTCAGAACCTCTTGCCCCTGCAAACAAATACCAGACACTTGCTCTATATTTTTTTGTATCTGGCTTAGGTGAGTGGCCAGGGAATCGAACCCAGGCTGCAGATTTTGTAAGCAAGTGCCTTTAAACATCTTTTTAGCCTCTCATATACGACTCTTGTTAGTGTTAATATAATGGGTGTTTTTTTTAGCCTGGAAGCCCATAGGCTAATGCTTATTTCCATGTTTAAATCATATGAATTCTGAGTCTCCTGATTTTTAGTTTCTTCTAATCAAATGAATAGAAACACTTTATGCTTTTCCTGTACAAAATATTCACCCTGCCCTCCTCTGCTGTGCGCAGCAACTGTACTGGTCAGCTGTCTCTGTCCTTCTGGGTGATAATTCTGACAGTCACCTTTCTTTCCTTTCCTTTCCAGTGCCACCCAGAACTTCGCTGTCTTTCTCCTTAAACTATGATAGGTTGTAATTATTGGAAAATCCCTCCCCTTTGGCCTGCAGGACTCTATGATAATTGGCAATGTTTTCTACTTGATGGTTTATTTACGGCCACAGCTCTTAGTTACAGTGTGCTTATTAAATCCCAGGAACTAGAACAATCTTTTCCAAATACAATCTCCTTGAATTATCATGGCATTCCATTCAGAGAGGTATTATTATGTCCATTTTGTAGATGAGGACTCTGAAGTGTAGAGGGAAAATTGGCAAGAAAGGCAGTAAACTTGGTTTGGTACTCCAGAGTTTCTGAATCTAAAGCCTATATTTTATTCATTTCTTCCTGTTGGCTCTTTGGAATGTATCTGAATTTTAGAAGTTCCTTTTCTTTCCTTAGACATATTTTTAAAAAAGTGTATAACTCACATCCCTCCAAAAAAATAAGTGTGAGTTGTGGAAGGATTTTTTTTAACGTTTTTACTGGCTTAAAATTACATATATTAACACAACAATATGCTCAGTATCATAGGTTCTTAGATAAAGCCATTGAATCCATGATAACATTCCCTCTTATGCATTAATTATTTTCCCCCCCATGACTCTTACATTCTTTCCACCCCCTCTTCTGCAAATTTCCCTGAGTCATAGTGGGTGAGTTTATATTTTGCATAGTTATTAGGTTTTTAAGAGTCTGTAGATTTGTATTTTGGACAATTTTGGGCACCCTTGGTGCCTCTCTCTCGTCCTTCCCCAGGTTATCTGCCCTGCTGTGGGAGTAGCTCTTTTGCTCATCATCTCACTTCCTTAGAGGTTGCCTTAGAGCTCTAAATGGTGAGTTTGAGGTGAATGGTCTCCTGCTTGGGTGTCTCCCCCCCCCCCCGTCAAGTGTGGAAGGTTTTACATTTCCTTTTCATAAAGAAAATGTGGATATTTTGCTTCTATCAATTTCAGCAACTATTTCTTATAAACGGACTATGCTAACTTTTTAGATCCAGTTCATATTTATGATCCTTCTTATTTGTTCTCGAAGTTAAATGCGAGTTGGCCAATGCTGTGTCAGTATGATTTTATTTGTGTCTTTCATTCAAACTATCACCTCCTAGAGAATAGGAATTTCTCTTAACTGTAAAAGAACACACTATCAACTTGGACAATGGAAATGCCCTGGGTCTCATGTTAGGAAGAAATCATGTTAGGTTTGTATATATGCATATGAGATTTGGACCTTTCAGACTTTACTGTCTTTTGTTATTAAATGGGTTAATAATGTGTCCCTAACAGGGGAACTGAGATTAGAACTAAATGTTTGTAAAGCGTATTGCTTGATAAAATAAGTTAAGTATGTGCTCATACATAGCCAAATTTTGCAATTTGAGGAAATTCACAGGTCTTAGAACTAGTTCTTAATCAATGTAAAAGCTGCTGGTGGCATTGATCAGTTAGTGTTTCCCTAACGTATGCAAACCAATTAGCTGAGACTAGGTTATTATTATTCTATGACATGGAATGGAGTTAGAATCATATGTCTATATTTTTGAAGGCGATTGCTTTTGTACATTTAGGAAAAATATAGTTTTCTCATTTGGAATAAAACATGACATGTCAAAAGTTCATGATATGATAGTTTACTGTTAGAAAAGAGTGAGACACAAATTGGTTTTTCTTTGAAACACACAATTTAACTTTTAAATGAAGGGGGAAAAGCTCTGAGCAAAACGTGTGTGTGTGTGTGTGTGTGTGTGTGTGTGTGTGTGTGTGTGTGTGTGTGTTAGACACTGTGAACTTCTACTCTTTCTCACATGACTGTAGTACTTATGGGTCAATAGATTAATTAGTTCAGAATTGCATACATTAACTGACTGCTTACCTCATTGTATCTGTTAACAAGCCATCATGTTGGATTAGCAGCTCTGAGCACCAGAAATTGCTATGTTCCATGGAGTCTCCTGAGAAAAGAGGAAGGGGATTCAAACCTGATTTTCTATCCTAACTTACCTCTGTGGAAAAGCCAAGCAGCAAGGATGAGAACAGTGATCCTTCCTTACTTGCCTTGTGGATTATCTGTAGAAAAATGAAAATGAGAAGTAGTTTCCTATCTTTGATCCATTGTCTAACTACTCTTCTCCACCATGACATTTGCTTCTTAAAATGCTAGGAAGTTTGGATACTTCCTTGAATTGCACAGGATGAAGAATCAAATCTTACAGAAAAATAAGCCACACTAGAATGAACTGCAAGACAAACATATATGATTAAGGGTTTATGAGATATTTGGGAAGCCTGATGTCACCAGAGCATATTCTTATTTCTTTTTAAAAATATTGAAGTGAGAGAGGGGGGAATGGGCAGGCCAGAAACTCCTGCTGCTGCAAACAAAACTCCAGATGCATGCACCACTCTGTACATCTGGCTCTACATGGGAACTGGAGAACCTGGGCCATCAGGTTTGCAAGCAAGCACCTGTAACCGCTGAGGCCTCAGGTCACCATGACAGGAAAACGGGGTTCTAAGCGGACTGTTGTAGTGTGGGGAGTAGTGAGGAGGGGATGAAGACATTCAGCTAGAGTACCTTGCTCTGGGACAGATTTAGTAAATCAAACACAGAATGCGCAGGATGCCTACATCTGTGCAAAGTATTGGATGGGACATGTTTATACTAAGCAAAACCTTACTGCTTATGGGAAATTCAAATTTAACTGGACACCATCCACTACACTTAGCAATCTCAGCCTGGGTGCACAACAAAGGCGGAGGTCAGGGTTGAAGCCAGGGACAATGAAGGGCAAGGAAAGGTTAAAAACCATGAATGGTGTAAGGGAGTCTCTGAAATGAGATGAAGCTTATATTGGTGTGGAGAAGTTAGATCTGGTCAGAAATCCTAGGATCTTCACATCTAGAATGAAGAGTAATTGAACTTGAACACGAGTTCTTAAACCATAATCCAATATAAAACACTCATCAATAGTTCCCTTTCCTAATGGCGATTTCTACCTTTCTCCTCATTTCCATCTCATTAGTATCCAAGCCTCTGCTAGTTTCTAAGTGACACAAGTACACAACTACATGGATGTCCAACTTCTACCCTCTTTTCCTCCCATTGGTCCTCTTGTTCTCAGAGCCAAACATCCTGCAAGACCAGTTCCCATTGTTTGCATCTCTTCACAGAATCTGCTTCTCAGTCCACTGTGGTTGCTTATGGCGACTTCTGACCTCTTGAACACCAATCAAATGGATGCTTTTGGGGATTTTCTGTATAATATCTCACAGTCCATAGTTCTTACTGCATTCAGGTGTTTCAACTCTGACAAGAATGGTCTATGAAGCTGTACTTGCAGCACTGCAAGGCGTCTCTTAGCCAAGGTTTCAAATCACTCCACATTCCTCCTGCAGATCAGTTCCAAAAGGCCAAAGCAAGAGTATTGGGGTTCTAGTAGCAAAGACCAATCCCACTCTCTGGTACCAAAACCATTCTAGTCAACTTTTCATTGCTGCACAGAAAAGAACCTGACCAAAACCTGCTTTGTGGAGGAATGAGCTTATTTTGGCTTACAGGCTCCAAATGTGGATCAAACAGTGGTCAACCACAAGATTTAATATTTTTTCATTCTTATCCTTGAAATAAGTATTCTGTGAATATAGACAGACATTAGCCATTTGTAAGCTTAATGATTTGTTTTGAAGGATAACTCTCCTGATCATATGGGAGCTATTTATCTGTAGCCATTTGTCTGACCACAGACATCCACAGTGATATTCCCACTGTTTCAAGTGATTGTTTGTCCTAGAGACATATCCTGCTTTGATAATATATGATATATATATATATATATTATCATACAAATGACAAATATATAATATATAAATATATATGATAAATATATATATGTATAAAATCATACATATAATATAAATATGTAATTTTTGATATAGTGTGATTGTCAACTTGATTGGATCTAGAATCACCTGGGAAACAAATTTCTGGGCATGCCTGTGAGAGAGTTTTTATATTAGGTTGAGGTGGGAAGACCCACCCTACCTGTGAGTGGCACTGTTCCATGGGCTTGGGTTCCAGACAAAAGCAAGCAGGGAATAAGCATTCCTCACTTTCTGCTTCCTGACTACAGATGTGACATGAATAGCTGCTTCATGCTCCCACTGCCCTATTTTCTCCACCATGATAGACTATACAGAAGCTCAAATTGTGAGTCAAAATAAATCCTTCATACTGTGGTGACTGGGTTACTAATACTTAGCATAATTAGAGTTGTGATTATCCCAGGAACTGTGCTGATGGTATATATCTTCAATATACACCTTCTGCCAATGAAAAATGGAGCAGTTATCAGACACCTCCATTAAGGCTTTAGAGAACTTGTGTGCAAGGTGAAGTCATACTTGCTATACCACTGATAGCTCACTTTGAGCATATTTTATAAGGTACATCAACTTTTTCCAATAATTTAGATTGTAATGTTGGGTAGGTATACCTTGATTAAAAATATTGACACTGAGGAGAAATAAAATCACTCTTTAATGTGAAAATGCTGAAATATTTGTTTTCAGAAGTAGGGCTTCTGAAAAATTGTTCAGAAAATATAAAAAATAAGTGAAGTTTCTTGCTGGATCTTTTTTTAATTTGAACTATCAAGGAAAGATTTTTACTAGAGAAGAAATCCAACTAAATATCTATTTTGATTTCCATGATTTTATCTGTTTTGCTTTAATTTGAGAAATGAAAAAAGGTTCTTTGAGGGTGGGGCAAAGATAATTGAGAGACTGATTAATCATTTGGGGCTGTTATACAAAATACAGTGGACTGGGTGGCTTCTGCAACAGAGGCTCCGTGTTCACATTTCTTCAGCTGGGAGTTTGAGAACAGCCAGCACTGTTAGCTTATCTGGGGAAGTCTACTGTCCTGTGTACAGGTTGCTCCATTCTTTCTGTAGCCTCATGTAGAAAAGAGCAAGAGTGCTCTGGGAGGATGCAGTGAGAGAGGTATGGCCCATATAACCCTACCAACTGACCGCAGGCAGAAAGCTGAGATCCTGGCAAGAGATGAGCCACCACAGTCATATGGTGGAGGATCCATATGGAACCCCGCAGAGAATGATTGGATGAACAAGGGACCCACAGCCATAGCCATTCAATCAACAAAGGATAAGCCAGTGAGACAGAAACCAATGAATCTCAACACAAAACCCCCTAAGCTCACAACATTAAAGCAGCCTTAATACTCACCCACCACAACTCAGGGAACTGAGTGGAAGAGGGGCCGGAAAGATTGTGAGAGCCGTGGTGGGGGAGAATATCAGAGACTTGGCACCCCTCAGTAACAACACACTTGGGTCAGGAGAACCCGGATGAAGACTGGGCTATCCATGGTCCCCTACCACAAAGACTGATACAGACGGCCCACATAGGAGGATATCCAGCTGACTGGGGATGGGGAAGCAGGGCAATGAGGAATTGGGGATAACAACTCATTGTTGGCCCACTAAACAATGTAACTCATTATGGATAATAAACCCCCCCAAAAAAAAGAGTGCTCTGGGATCTTCTTAGAAGGACATCATGAGAACCTGCTTTCATGACTTCATCTAAGCTCAACCACTCCCAAAGGTTTTGTAATGGATAATTTCTATTCACCTTGATTGCATCAGAAACCAAATAAGAAACACACCTCTTAGGAAGATCTGTGAGGGTATTTCTAGGAAAGATTAACTCAGGGTAAGACCTTCCCCTAGAGGAGGCACCCCTTCCAGTGGCATCCTATATAAAGAGGTTCCAGGAAAGAGCACTTGGCTGTCCCTGATCGTTGCTGGTGAGTACATCTACTCTGTTGCTGATATTCTTTGCAGACACAAGAACAAATCTTCTTTGGCCTTGCAACATGGACTGAAGACAAGTGTTTTTCCAGGAACACCCCAGGCCTTCAATACCAGATTGGGAAAGGTGTGCCATCCAGCCTCATAGACTGAACAGCTACCTGACTAATACAGATCCTTAGTACCAGGAGTGAGGTTACTGCTGTGATAACCCAGTCTATGTTGTTCAGGGACCTTCTGAACTAGCTGGGGGATATTCATTTCATGGAGCTACAGGATTTGGTGCTTACACTGCAGAGTTTCAATCATCATTCTTTCCTTTTGGAATAGGAACACTTACTTTGTGCCATTATATGTTGCAAACATTAACTTTTATTTTATAGGGAGTCATAGTTAAGAGATTTCTTTGAGTCTCTCAAGAGACTTTGGAAGTTGGTGCAGTGTTGGAACTGATAAAACCTATGAGGACTTTTAAAGTTAGACTGAATGCATTTTGCATCATGAAGTGACCACAAGTCCATGGGGGCCAGGGACACAATGTTGGGGTTTGAGTGTAAGACATCCCCCATAGATCAATGTACTTGAAACCCTTGGTCCCAAGCTGTGGCACAGTTTGTGAAGGTTGTGGGCCTGGAGGAAGTGGTTCACTGGGTACAGGCCTTGAGGTTTTATAGCTTGGCCCCCACTTCCTACCTGTCATCTGTTTCCTGACTGTTACTGCAATGCGTTCAAGCCCGTTTTCTGCTTCTGATACCATGCCTTCCTCCCCATGATGAATGGAATATGTCCCCTTGAAACTGTAAACCAGAATAAGCCCTCTTCTTCCTTACATTGCTTCTGGTCAGGTGTTTCCTCCTAGTACTGAGTGCAGACTCTATCTCTTCATACCATCACACTGGGGTCAACACTTCCACTATGAAATTGGGGGTATATAACATTCAGTTCATAACAGGCATACTCTACCCACTTTAAATTATTCCCTTATTTATAAATTAGTAGTGAAATTTTTCTGTTTTGAGATTGAATGTATGTACCTAAGTACTTTTAAAGTAGATATTACTTAAACAGAGCATCAAGTCTTAACAGGGAATTAATTGTTCTATTTGTCTCTAGAAATATATGGCATTGAATAAGTGAATCCCCGAGACATTTGTATTGTGTTCCTTAGGCTATTGTAGACCTGGAAGAAAAGAGTTCTAACCTTTGATAAAGGCTACCTTTTCTAGCATTTTGATTTGACCTGGTGTCATTTCTCTGTATACGTGTTTCTGGACACAAAATAAAGTTGAGGGAAAGCCAGGCAACGAATTCAGTAGACTGAAATGAATCAGGTCAGACTTTTTATTCTTTTCAAATCTTGCTGGTATTGTTCTTTTCTGTGAGTTTTTACCATTCTAGTAGAGTTTAGAATTGTGACATTTAGGGGTAAAAAAGAACTGAATTTTTTGGGGGTGTGAAACAGGAATTACTCTTACTTTTAGTGAAACATGTAAGCACAAAGACAATATAGGCAGATGAATGTTCATAGAAACACTGTTGATCATAGCCCCAATTTGGAAATCATCCAAGTGGCGATGAACTTGTGAATGGACACACATGCATTTGACTATGATTCAGAAATAAAAATGAGTGAATTGCTGACAATGCTACGATACAATGAAACCTCAGAAACATTTTGCTTAGTGAAAGGATCTTAATGCATAACTATACAACTTTTATGCATACAAGATGTATAAACTTCCCAGCAAAGAGAAAGAGAAAGCAGATCTGTGGTTGATGATGGCTAGGCTGGGAACTATTACTAACTGCAAACAAGAGGCAGAGGAAGCCTTTTGTGGGGAATGGGAAAATCTTAAAGCTGTTTTGTGACATATGCACACATGTAGGTTTCCTAAAAGTCATTGAATAGTATACTTATAATAGATGAGTTTATATAAATTATACCTCTGCACACTGTTACACAAGTGGAACTTCTTTTTTGAAATGTGTGTGTGTGTGTGTATTATTTGCAGTATGGTGGTGTGTGTGTTGTACGCATGCATGTATACAGATGTGTGTGCCCCATGCTTGTGTATGCAGAGGTAAATAGATGCTATCAAGTTTCTTTGACAGTGCTCATCTATTTGTTTTCTTGAGATGAAGTCTCTTACTGATTTTTGTGAGTTTCATTCGTCTTCTCCCCGAAAGACTGAGGTTACAGGTGTATATGGCTATGCCTAACTTTTTTACATGGGTGCTAGGCACTTAAACTTGAATTTAGATGGTATTGGGCCTCCTGAGGTCTTCATGATTGTGTGGAAAGTGTTCTTAGGCACTGAGAAATCTCTCCAGCCACAAAAGCAGAACTTCTAATCGTTTCTTATTCTTTTTTGATGACAGACTGATGAAAACCACATCCTAAGGAGTTGTGTCTGGTCTGTTCCCACCTAGATTATCTGCATCCAGATTAAGCCGCACAAGCCCTTGATCTTTTCACAGATCCTTTCAGAAGCCTTACTGGCCAAATGGACACCAATTTTCCTGGAAAAGATGGTCAGTGGGAAGATGAGGCTACTCTGATCAAGGAATTTCAGGGTACTTTCAGGTACAAGGTGCTCAGCAGAATGTTAGGAACACATTCACCAGGATGTTGGGTGAGGACCTCTATCATTGTTGGCACTGTCAGTCCGACAAACCTGAAGGATGACCTTGGCAAATAAGCAGAATGGCTGTGCTTCAATCCCATCATGAATCCCCAGGAGTTCAGTTCCTGATGTGGGGTTCTTGATCAATGTCCCTCAGCACTCTGCTGTGGGTGGGCTGCAGAGAGAGCTCTTATCTGAGGAACACTGTTCATCCCTTCATTGGAGTCTGTGAAGAAAATATAGAACATGAGCAGTAAGGAGCAAGCTCAGGCTGTGTTTGGTCACAGTAAATGCATCTGATATTTTCCCCTTCATCTGTAACTCTTGTCATTCTCTTCACCAGAGAGAAAATGTTTATAAACTTGTCTGGATAGCCCATCTTTCACAAGGCTTTCCACATAAAAATTCAGTAAATAGAACCAAATGACTGAATTTAATTCACAAAGTGCACAGAAAAATCAAAATGCAATGTTAAGGCGTTTTTCTGTCACCTGAAATTTGGAAAATAAAGTCTAATTTTCTACAACTGTTATGAAAGGTGCTCTGATTGGACATCATGAATGGTTCATATGGACGCACTAAGTCATTCTTCAATTTAGTCTTAGACAAGCAGAAAGATGCAGGAGATCTCATTAACCCAGTGCTTCATAACAAGAGATTTCAGTTGTACATTTTTTAGGCAATGTGATTAGACTATGGTACAGTAAGTCTCTAAAAGGCCTATCCTGTCATGCAAACCTTTAGACAAGCAGACTTACAGCTTTAGGAATTGTAAAAGAAAGTAAACTAAAAAAAAAAAGAACCTTAAGGAAATTGAATCTTTTTTTTCCCCCAGTGGAGCCATCAAATACGAACTTTGATGAGTACCACAAGGAAATAATGATTTGCCTATTGCCTGGAAGAGTGAAGGGAAAATTCAGGACTGGGTAGAACTAGGGGAGTGTCTTTTCTTTGGCACAGGTGTGTGTGTGTGTGTGTGTGTGTGTGTGTGTGTGTGTGTGTGTGTGTTATGTATAGAGTGAGTACCTGTGTGTGTGCCTCCTGTGCATGAGTGTGGAAGCCAGAGGAGAATGTCAGGTGTCCTCCTCTATTCCTCTCTTCTCACTGATACCAGAAGGGCTGTGTTCAGTCAAACCAGCAAGCCCTGGCCATTCCCTGGTCCCTGCCTTCATAGGACTAGGGTCATAAGTATTTGGAAACATTCACCTCTGGTCCTCTGAGGCCCTCATGCTTGCTTGGAAAGCAATCTCCCTAGCTCCAGGAATATCTCAAGTTGAGTGGAATTTGGCCAGTTGGAGATGATGGGAGTACTAATGGGAAGACTGCATAGTTTGCTTTAGAGATTTCTGGAAAAAAATGTGAAGGTATAGGGTGTCATACTCTGTGGATTGTTTTGAATACTAGGGTGATATGTTTAGTTTTATTCCATAATTAGCAACAAACAACTGAAGGTTTTGAAATCATTTTGAGATATTATACAGATAATGCTCTCAACTCCATATCCCAACTGTATGTATACACAATGGATTGGGAGTGAAAGAGCTTGAATTCTGGGTGGTCAATTAGAAAATGACAAGATGGACAGATATGAAATCAATGTGGAATAGAAAGCAAAATGACTGTGATGATTTGTATTGATTGTCAATTTAACAGGACTCAGAATTCCCCATTAGAGATTACATAGATTATGTTAGCCTCTGAGAATGTCTGTGAGGAATTTTCTTGAGTAGTTAATGAAGGTGGGAAGGCTCACCTTAACTGTAGGCAGCACCATTCCATGGGCTGGGATCTTGGATTGTATAAAAAGGAGAGCGCTGGCTGTGAAGCAGCCTTCATCACTCTGATGTTTCCTCACTGTTGGATGGAATGGGAACAGCTCTGCTGCCCCACCTCCATGATGCACTAAAACCTGGACCCTAACTCCATTGAGTTGTTTCTGTCAGTATTTTGTCTCAGCAATAAGAAGGTAACTAACACAGTGACCTTTCTTCTATCTTCCAGTATTGAGGTTAACCCCATAGTTGACCATCTAGATGAACAGGGCAGTAGCTTTCATGTTCAAAAGAATACTAATGAAGAAAGAGAGCTAGTACAAATGATCAGTGATGAACTGTAACCATTGAGTATTGAACACAAGGTATTGAGCAGGCATGTAAGGGGTTTATGGGTAGGCAGTTCTCAAGGCATCTCCATTGATGCTGGGTTACTGGGTGCTCTGTTTCACATCAACTGTGGCAGAGCTTATAGATAGTTGGTGCCCAATACACATGAGGTGCATGGCATATATATATATATATATATATATATATATATATATAGAGAGAGAGAGAGAGAGAGAGAGAGATTTGGAAAAAAGGCATTGAACATGTCTGAAAGTCCCCTGAGCAGAAATTATTTTCCAAATTATAAAATGTGATTAGTTATTTAGGAGTATCACAAAAAAAGGATATGACCACCCAGGGTCAAGTATTGGAAAATAATTCAAGTGAGGAAGTGTCACAAAACAAGGAATCCACAAGAAATCGTGTAACTCAGAAAGATACTACTTAAGATTTAAGGTAGCAGAGTAAAAAAAAAATCCACTGATAGTTTTAGAAGGAGAAAATTATTTTACTTCTACAAATAATTATTTAGAATTTGAATATATAAAAATTGACTATGGTACTATAAAATTTTTTGTTAGGTTATATAGAAAATGAAGGAAATCAGAGTGTACAGCCATCCTTATTTACCAAAGTGAAGAAAATTTGGGTTACATGCATCTAGGAAAGCCTGGGGTGGTATTTTACACTACCATGATTATATACTCATTTTGGAAACTATATAATTTTAAAAATATTTATTTGCACATGTATGTGGTATGTGTGTGTGTGTGTGTGTGTGTGTGTGTGTGTGTGTTTATAGACACACCAAGGTCTTTTGCCACTGCAAACAAATGCCAAACACATGGGCCAATTTTTGTCTGGTTTTACATGGGTACTAGGGAATTGAACCTGGGCCAGCAGGCTCTGCAAGCAAGTACCTTTAACCACTGAGCCATCTCCTTAGCCCCAGTATCACCTTAAAAGCCTCTATTCTGAGATACTTGTATGTTGTTCAGTGCTAAGAATTATTTATTATGATTTTCTAAAAGAGACATTTAGCCAGAACTCAAGAAATACCACCCATGGTTTTGCTACAGCAGGAGTAACTGAAACTTTATTTTTTCCTATTTGAAGTAATTTTTAAGACATTGTCCTTGGAATATTCACCACCAAAGGGAGACAATAATTAGCTTTGTTGTTAGTATGCTTTCTCCATATCTAAGTTTTGGCTATTTATACTTAAAATCTATTATAATGAGAAACAAAATTGGAGTTTTTTTTCACCCTTGAAATTTCAAGTTCAGCATTCCATGCTGAAGCATATCTGCCAAACAGCCAAAATCGGCTGAAAGTTACAATTTTTTCAAGTTTGACACAGTTGGTCTTTTCTCTGGTGTTTTAAAAATAGACCATTTGGTCCTTCGGCTCATAAATTTAGCCAAAGCATATTTCTTTTTGAGAATCGAAGCACCACATCACATAGCAGAAGCATATTTCAGTCTGCATATGTGTCTTCAAAACCAGAGGAAAAAAACTGTGGTGTTCAACCGTGCATTGTTTTTATCCAAGGATCATGGTAGGGCTGAGGACTTCCTGACAGCATGAGGAAGGTGACTGCTTGATGACAAATGTCACAGGGCCATTTTTTTAAAAAAAAAAAAAAACAGTAATCCAGGCTACCAACTCACTATTTCTAGACCAGTTCTGCTTGTCTGGTTTGCACGTCTTTAACTGACCAGGACTCTACTTCATCTCCATGGTGGTTTCCAAGACTCAAGAAATGAGCATTTTGACTCTATAGAGGATTTAGCTAAATATTTACCATTAGCTAATTGTTGAATTGACATTTGAAGAATGTCATGAAAGATGAATCATGATATTCCATTTGGAGAAAATGGAATGTCATGATTCATCTTTTGCCCAACCTGAATGATCATATCCTTTACTGAGCTGTCTGTTTTAAGACTGGCTATGGAAATCCAGTAAAGGAGAACCATGGGCGTCTCTTTTTTTTTTAAATTTTATTCGAAAGACGTTTTCTATATGCTGTTAATATATATTTTTTAAATATATATTTATTGTCCATAATGAGTTACATTATTTAGTGGGCAAACAATGCGTTGTTATCCCGAATTCCCCAATTCCCCCCCTCTCCATCCCTGATCAGTTGTATATCCTCCTCCGTGGGCTGTCTGTATTAGTCCTTGTGGCAAGGGATCCTGGATATCTTAGTACTCATCCCGGTCTTCCTGGCCCAAGTGTGTTGTTACTGATGGGTGCCATGCCTCCAGACAGTCTCCCCCACCACGGCTCTCCCAATCTTTCCGCCCCCTCTTCCGCTCAGTTCCCTGAGTCGTGGTGGGTGAGTAATAAGGCTGCTTTAATGTTGTGAGCTTAGGGGTCCTTGTGTCGAAAATCCTTGGTTTCTGTCTCAATGGCCTATCCTGTGTTGATTGAATGACTATGGTTATAGGTCCCTTATTCATCTGTCATTGGCGTCTCTTTAATAAATGTTTTAAAAATGTTCAGAAAGTAATATCTAGAGACAGTCACCTGAGAAGTATGCTTTTTACCTTTTGCAATTACAGAAGCAATTTCGCATAAAGTTGTCATGACCCTTAAAGAGTCTTAGTTTTAAGACTTAAAGTCAACTGTTTGGGGCTGGAGAGATGGCTCAGCAGTTAAAGGTGTTTTCTTACAAAGCCTTACAGTCTGGATTTGCTTCTCCAGTACCCTTGGAAAGCCAGATTCACAAAGTGGTGCATGCATCTTGAGTTCCTTTGAGGAAGCAGGAGGCCCTGCTGTGTCCATTCTCCCTCACCCTCAATTTTTCTCAATAAATAAATAAATAAATAAATAAATAAATATTTAAAAAATGAGTCTTTAAAGCTTGAAGTTTTGTGATTTTTACTAACAATGTTACCTAAGAGGGTTAGCTGCTGTCATTGTTGTATATTTAAGACTTTGTACTGAGATGTTGAGACCTCATCATCCATGTCTATGGACCTTCAATTTAAAGTTGCATCTTCTCATTTTGTTATTTTATTTTAATTGAACCCTGGGCCTTTCTTTTTGTTATTTTTAAATGAACGAATTTATTCGTTTAGTTGCAAGCAGAAAGAGAGAGAAGAGAGGCAGAGAATGGGTGTGCTAAGGCCTCCAGCCACTGCAAACAAACTCCAGATGCTTGTACAATTTTGTGTATCTGGTTTTACTTGGGTATTCTGGGTCATTAGGCTTTGTAGGCAAATACCTTACCTGATGAGCCTTTTGTATAGCCCCCACCAGGCCTTTAATAAAACAAAAGCACCCCATCAAAACAAAACAAAGGCACTGGCCAGAGCTAGGGAAACCTTTGACACAGCTCTCTCCTCTCTTGTTCGCTGCCCAAGAGAAGATAGTCTCTTATTCATTGTTTCAACCCCTGAGTTAGAAGAGACACAGAGTCAATGCTTAGTGGCTATCTACTAAAAGGGCTTCTTATGAATATTTGTTTGATGTCATTGGTGACATCAGCAGGACACAGTGAATGGTAAGACTGGTTGTTTCAGACTATTGTGAGCTCCAGTAAGCAATTTTATGATAATTTTCTATATACAGCTGCCCGTTTAGACTCATCTCAAGGTTCCTGGGCTACAGACAAATGATCCTACTTTTTAAAATATTTTCTTTATTCATTTTCGAGCAGAGAGAGAGAGAGAGAGAGAGAGAGAGAGAGAGAGAGAGAGAGAGAGAGAGAGAGCGCACCAGGGCCACCACCTTGTGGGTCTGGCTTATGTGGATACTGGGGAATTGAACCTGGGGCCTTAGGCACTGGAGGCAAGTGCCTTAATCACTGAGCCATCTCTCCAGCCTGATCCTACTTTTTAATTTGTATTCTAGCTTGCATAGTCAGATTGAACTTTCTTTCAGTTGAAATTATGGGAAAAGAAATGGAAGTTGCGCCATAAACTTCTTTTGAGAGATCCACTGTCCTCTTTTATGACATAATAGAAGACTCAAATTTTTTGTCTTTCTAAGGAATAAAATAATTTTATATTTTTATAATCATTAATTATCAATATAACACACTTTACATGCATATATTACATTGAACAGAAAGAAGATGCAATTGCTATATGTTGAGTTAAACATAGTGTTAATCATGCATGCATTTTCTTAATTTTTCTTGTATATTCCAGCAACTGGGATTACTTGTTTTGATATTTATTTCATGGACTTAATATTATAAAAGCTAGTTGTATGTTTTCAAGTTTGCTGCCTTTCCGGCTCCAGTACTAACTATATTTCCTTGAAGAGTATGTCTCCTGGATTATCTACCAGATTCACAGCTAAGCTCTAAGGGTACATCTTGCTGAATGGCTCCTCTGCTCTGGAATACTGTTAAATGTTAGGAAAAGGAGAAGCAATTTGGGGCTTGGTGGTTACTCACATGACAAATGCAATTGGGGTCAAGCCGAATGACGGGTCCAAGCGAGGATTTTGTGATTTGGCAAGAAGGAGATTTTTAGATGTCCATGAAAAGATGTTTTTAGAACTAAATGAGGATGAAAACCAGATTGGAAAGCAGTGATAAGATACGTTTTAAAATCATCAGACAGTAAAAAATGTGAAAGTCTGACAATGCCAATTGGTACAAGGCTGCAGGGAAGTGTCCTACAGGATAGTGGGAGATCACGTTGAAACATGGTGTGGCAGAGACGGCTGGCACTGTCTACAGCATCCAATAAGACTGACAGTGTATGGAGCCTGAGGCCCAGGCAGACATTCCATTTCTGGCTAAGTACCATCGAGAAACTTCTATCCATGTCTACAAAGAGACATGTACAAAAATGCCTCTCTGACACTATATTTGGTAGAGAAAAACTCGTAGCAATGTGAATATCTACTCATAAGGGAAAGGTAAAAATTTAGCATGTCAAATGGATTAATCAAAACTAAATACACCAGTATGAATAAGTATACATTTATAAAATATATGATACATTCATATAAATATATGAAATGTGCTTACGAGGCAAGTTCAATAATGGAAAATATAATGTGATATTATTATATAATTTAAAACAACAACAACAACAACAAAGTCAAGCCAACTGAAACAAAGCATATAAGAGAGAGAGATGGGGTGATCATGTGTTCACATCAGCCTGGGCTATGTAATGAGACCATATCTTAAAAATAAATAAATATATAAATAATAACAAAAATTCACTGTTCATGTTAGAAACCAATTCACACTTGGCCAAACTCCATGGATGTACACTGGTGTTGAAAAAGTTGAATGAATCTTAGTGGAAAAATTCAGAATAGTGACTGGTGATAAGGAAGGATTGGTTGAAACTTAGATAAGCTTAGAGCAAAGAGAACTAAAGAGGTGAACTATGTTTGAATGCTTTATTTTTCTATAAACCATGAAATGAATGATAGAAAATAATAACATAGTAACCTTTGTTCACTGAGATGGTTAGCAACGTGTTTTTGACTATTTTTATAAATGGATGAAATGTTTTTTTTTAAACATAAAATGACCATACTTTGTGTGTGTGTGTGTGTGTGTGTGTGTGTGTGTGTGTGTTGGGGAAGAGCATAACTATATTTAAAGTCAGTAAGTTCCATGGAAAGGGATAATTTTTTAAAATATCTTCTTTATTCATTTTCAAGCAGAGATAGATAGATAGATAGATAGATAGATAGATAGATAGATAGATAGATAGATAGATAGAGAGAACACCAGGGTCACCACCGTGGGGATCTGGCTTATGTGGGTCCTGGGGAATTGAACTGAGAGCCTTAGGCACTGGAGGCAAGTACCTTAACAGCTGAGCCATCTCTCCAGCCCATAAAGGGATAATTTTAAGGCTACTGAATATAATATCAGGTTCTAGGCAATGAGGTCTGATGTGATTCCTGGCAGAAGGAGGAGCAGGCATGGATCTCATCAGAACTATATCTTATTGCATGCTGTGTGTCTTAGACACCTATATCCTTTTCAGCCTATATTTCTTGGTTAAGCTTAGGACCTGATTGTAAATCAGGTTTTGTAGACAAGAAGGGAAACAGGAAGAGAGGACAAAAGGGAGGGAAAGAAAGAGAGGGAAGGAAGGAAGGAAGGATGGAGGAAGGAAGGGTGCAAGAAAGGAAGGAAAAATATAGATTCAGAACAATGAAAGAAGGAAAGAGAAGGTCATAAATAATGAAAATATGAAGGCAATAAATAATGCTGCAGACAAACTGGACGAGAGACCAAGTCAGAGAGAAGAAAAGCAGAGACAGTGATGCTGGTGCCCTGTGCTGAGGAGGTTTGGGGATGAGAATGAAATGTTGAGATCACTTTCTTTCACCACTGGCACCTAACTGGATCCCTGAAACTTGAAAACTCAGTAACATTATAGAGAATGATCATTTGGGAAAAGTAATCACCAACTTCACTTTAACAGTGACATAAATTGTCATGGTATGTTAGGAAAAACCAGACAGGAGGGGAATTTTGTAAAGCGCTGGATAAATCACAGAGTTGATACACGCTTGCTAATTAATTAATTAATAGGATTACATTGGGTTGGATAACTCTATAGTAATTACCTTACTTGGCATTAATTTGACAAAGTTACAGCCATGATCATCAAACATTGTCTGTGCAGTGGTTAGCTTCTTCCAGCTAAGCATCCCATGGTTCAGATCACAGCAATGGACAAACTAAACTCACACTCCCTGGAGCTTTTCCCAGGGCCTGAAATTCGAGCCATCCTCAACATGTTTCTTTGGATTTATTCATTTAATACTCTCGCTGATATCAGGGGACCAAGGGCAAAAATGCTATCAACTATAGATTATATATAATTGTGTTATATTGCACACAACCAAATACAAAATAATTATGAGAGAATTTCTCAGCCAACGACTACCACCGAAATAATTCTAAAATCGTTTCCATCCTCTAAAAAGAAAATATCAGGATCTTATCATGGTCCATGGCATTTCAGTGCAAACAAATGACATTCAATGTATAAGCATCAAATTCTTCAGTAGTCTTCCATTTTCTCCACCGTATTTTTGTCATGGACTCGAATCTCAAAAAGTAGCAAGTAAATAAAATTACAGTATATTAGAAAAGGTGAACTTCGACAAAAGCCTGACAAAATTCAATAATGTGCAACCAGGGCCTACCCCACATAACTTTAGCCAACTTTAATTATTTTTATATCAGGTATTGTGATATATTTTGGAAATGTAATGCAAGTCTACATCATTATGGCAAACCATGGCGATTCTAGCTCACCATCTGTTTTTGTGTGCATGTGAACGGAGAATGGCTTTTATGTTTTTCAGTGGTTGAAAGAGCTCTAAATAAAATTATATTGATGATACAAGAGCATTATAAGAAATTCAAACTTTCATCTGCAAATAAAGTTTTATTGGAACATAGCCATGCTTACTCCTGTATGTGTTTTCTCTGTTGCCTCTCATACTACCAGATTGAGTAGTTGTGACAAAGACTATATGACGCACAAAACCTAAAATATTGACTCTGTGGCCCTTTTCTGAAAAGAAAAAAAGTTTCCTGGCCCCTCATGTAAATATATTATTTTGTAATTATCTAGTACTTTTCCTCCTGGAGATTGGTATAAACAAGTCTTTGGTCCACTCTACAATCTTGGGGTTTGGCTAGTCATCAGCTATCACTTTAATAGTCCTCTCAAGGCCACAAGACAGAAAACAGACAATTATACAACCATCATCTATATAGGAAATAACGGCAATAATCGTGTAGAATTTCCTGAGCCCAGTAAGAGGAGCTACTGAAAGCACACTCTGATTGGAGGTCTTTGGGCGCTGGCTAGAGAAGAGAGTTTTATTTAACCAAAGTGTTGAGAATGTTTTACAAATCATACTGCTGATCCCAGACAAAGAAAACAGAGTGGTATTTCCTTAGAACCCAGAACAGACGTTGTCTGATGAATATCTGCTTTCTTCTTTTTTAGTACTTGGATGCCAGCTAGTAGAGCTGAACTTTGTCCTGTGTGCTGAGCTTTTCTTTATAGTGTTTCATAGTTCATTTTCCAAAGTTCTTCTGGGAAACAAACCTTAGCAGCTGGAACACAGAGGTTCTTCTCCTCCTCCTCTTCTGTGTGTTTGGTTTCAATGTGCTAATGCTGGTCTATGTCACCAGGCACTGAACATGGGGTAAGATATCCCCAAAACTGTAACCTATGAAGAACCCAAGAGGGGAAAATATCTCACTGGGATTTGACCAGGTCAAAATATTTCTCTGTCTTGCTGTAAGAAAGTTGAGAAGTGATGTTTTCCTAATAAAACTCACTTTCATTTACTAAGTCTTATTGGAAATATCTAACGTTGCTATTGGCTCCCCTCTTCTTTCACACAGATGTGATTCTGTGTTTTCATACTAGTTGGGTTTAGAAACACCTACATGAGGTAAAGGTGTTTTTCTTTTTCTTTTTTTTAAATGTCATGTCTGTGGAACTTTTGCTTCCTTTGATGGCAGTAAAGGGAACAAGCTGAACTCAGAAAGCAGCCTGGAAATGGTAATTACCCCTTGGCTGCTGGGGTGCTACCGGGTTCCTCTGTGATATGCAGCCTCAGTGTGGAATCCAGTGTTCCTGCAAGAAATAGTCACTTTCTTTTCTCCTTTCTCCCCCCTTCTGTCCTACCTTTCCCCTCCCTTTTCTATAGTCTATTTACAACTTCCCCCTGATTTTCCCTCAGTTCTTTACTTCTTCTTTTGCAGGCACGTGGAGAGAGACAGGATCACCATGTAGATTTGATTGGCTTCCTAGCCAACCACAGGGATCCTCCTGTCTCTGCCTCCCTGTGTTGGATTCCAGGTGTGCCACACTGTGCCTGGCCTTTTTACGTGGGTTCAAGGTGGGGACCAACTTCAGGTCCTCAGGTTGCAAGGCAAGTACTTTACTGACTTAGCCATCTCCCCAGCCAGGTTTCCACATTGTCATTACACTGCCTTTTCCTAGGTTACATGTATGATGATTTCAGCATTGTGTGCCTGATGGGAATCTCTACCCTGCCCACTCCATGCCAAAGAGTGGCACTCTCAAAGAAACAAATAGAACCACGTTTTAGCTTGGAAGTGTCTACAGAACTATTATCTCACTCAGGTTTAGACTTTCTTTGCCCGCTTACTTGATTTTCCTTGACTCAATGTCTTTCTCCATTTCATTCTTCTCTTTCTTCTGGATTTCTCTACTGTCTTTTTCTAGTGTAATCAGGTATTAGCTTCTGTTGTGGTGTAATGGATTGCTGCATACTAAGTGGCTGGCTAATGTGCCGATTATCCACTACAGTTGTCCAGGTTAGAAATCTACATGGTTTACACTCTCTATTGGGGTTTCCAAAGGCTGAGTGCTGGTTATTTGGGAGAATACACTGCCTAGTGTTTGTAGAATGAGTCCCTGGTTTTATTTGGCTGTGGGCTGGATTCCCCTCGAACTTGGTGGCTGATCTAGGGTTCTTGCCTTTGTCCCGAATAAGAACCCCCTTTACTCTTTGAATTTGTCTTCACCTACCAGTAGGGGAAAGTGATCATTTTTCAGATGCTCATGGGATTAGGTAAAACCCACCAGCATAATCTCTCTATGATAAGGTTTCAAATGATTAGCAAAATTCAAAAACTGACATCCAGAGGAGGTGGAGGTCTGCAGAGTAACTTTGTTTTTCTGTTTAATCTCTCCCTTTCCCTCTCTCCCTCTCCCCTTCTTTTTCCTTCCTCTCTTTGTGCTGGGGATCCAATGGATCCCAGGACCTAGCACAATCTCACAGAGCTCCCAGACACTAAGCTGCATGCCCAGCCCAGGGGAATCATGTTGTAATTCTGCCTACCACCAACAATAACACATTCTTTCTTTTGGGGCAGGTTATGACATTAGTAATCATGCAACTTGACCCTGTAGTTTTATGTATGAGTAAACTCACTGAGAACCACAACGACAGCTGAAGTGGATAGATAGCATCAGATTCATGAGGTAAAAGGGCTTTTCAACTCTTTCTAAAGTGCTTTCTTGGCTACATCATGTTGCATTTTAAGTGAGAGTTGTAGAATTCAGAACTTAACTATATTTTGACTTTCAATACCAATGCTTATCAAAGATGAGCAGTAATTAAAGAGTGAAAGATGGGAAAAACACTTGAAAATAACTTTTTTGTTTATTCAAGAAAGCACTATTATAATTTGACTTATGCCTTCTAAAATTCATATATTAAAGTCCTAACCTCCTTATTGCAGAATGTGAATTTATTTGGAGTTATTGCAGACATGACTGGTGCAGAAAAAGTTGTACCACAGGAACGTGGGCCTCTCTAGCACATGACTGATTTCTTCATACCAAGGGGAAAATAGAACACATATGCACACTCAGGAGATCCTCAATGGCAAGAAAAGGAAGGAACTTGGGTAATGAATCTGTAAGTCAAGGAAAGTCAAATCTTGCAAGCAACTCTGATGAGCTAGGGGAGAATCTTGGCAGAGACTCTCATGAAGAAGCCAGTTTTGCTGACATCTTGGTCTTAGACCTCAAGCCCCAGAGCTGTGAGGTCATAGATTTCTATTGCTTATGTCACCTCGTTTGTGATATGGCAATCCTGGGAAAGATATATAAGAATCTATCAACCTGATCTAACTTTTAAAGTTGTAGATTAAAATATACAGCAATGACATTTTGAGAAAGGACCATGTGACTTCTAGCATATGATTATTAAGTAGTCCAGTAAGATATCTCAAAAATGAGATATATTTTGATTGGTAAAATATATTTTCTGGTTTTTTTGCATATTGAGCTTTTATTCAATGGTATGGCTTTATGTAATACAAACATAAAAATTCTATTATTGTGTAGAAGTAGGCAAATATGACTCTTTTTTTTCATCCAAGCATAGTACAGACAAATTTATAGCAGGCATCCATTGAATGAGATGGTGCAGAAGTGGAAAGTGGATTAATATAAAGCACCTTAGAATCAATCCTCAGAAGGCCCTAAAAATAAACATGAACAAATTAAATAAAACCAGATTTTTAAATTTAAAAGCAAATGTCTATAATGTGCAGGTTCTTTTTGGAAAAATTCTAACTCCACTGAATTACTGATTTAGCAAAGCATTATATTGTACATGCTGAACCTGCTAGCTGCAGCCTTAAGACCTGGACACAGAGTGATGAGAGACAGATTCAGAACCTGGTCACTTGCAGGTTACAATTGCATGGGTAAGATTCAAAACCTACACACTGGCTGATTCTTTTAATGCTATGAAGGAAACAAGTCTTCCATTCCTGTTTCTTATCCTACATTGTTGAAGCCACTATAACAAAATGCTATACACTGGGTGGATTAAAGAATAGAAATTAATTTTGTCATAGTTGTGGATTCTGGAAATCCCAGATTGTGGTGCCAGCAATGGTCCTTCTGGTGACACAATATATAGTGTTACCTTTGGGGGTTTTGTTCTCTCTGTCTCTTCTTCACATAATTCACCTCTTGTGCCAGGGAGAGAGAGAGGGAGAGGGAGAAGGAGAGAGAGAGACAGAGAGAGAGATAGAGAGAGAGAGAACTTTGATATCTCTTCCTTTCTAGAAATAAGGGTTATCAGCCCTACAGGCTCAGACATCAGCCTTATGATGTCATCTGACATTGATCTCTATCTCAATGGCTCTATGTTCAATGCAATCAAATTGGGGACTAGGGCTTCATCATAGGAATTCTGGGAAAGTACAAACATACAAATATCTAACCCATAATATCTTCTTTTTAAACAGCAAAAACAGTTATTTGTGTGTGTGTGTGTGTGTGTGTGTGTGTGTGTGTGTGTGTGTGTGTTTGCATCCATGTGCCAAGACCTCTTACAAACACCAGACAGGTAAACTTTTTACATCTGGCTTATGTAGGTCGCTTGAGAATTGAACTCAGGCTTTCAGGCTTTACAAGCCTTTAACTGCTAAGCCATCTTCCTAGCCCCAGTCCATAATATTTTCCTTCAAACTATTCTTCCCCCGAAAACAATTGGATCCTTTTAAAATGTTGGGCAGAACGCAGAACCCTCTATAGAAATGTTTGCTATTTTCTTCAGAGTAAAAGCCGGAGGACCTGCTGTGACATCCAAGGTCCCTATTCCATCGAACTCAACCCTGCTTCTCCAGCCTCACATCATTCTTCTTCTGTCACTGTAGACTCTTGCTTTCTTCCAGAATTCTCGACATTCTCCTGTCTCAGAACCTTGGGCACAATGCCCTCCCTCCTGAAGCACTGTACTCTACATTTATTTATTTATTTATTCCTTCATTTATTATTGAAAAGAGAGGAGGGAGAAAGAGAAAGATAGGGAATGAGTGTGCCAGGGTCTCCAGCCACTGCAATTGAATTCCAGATGTATGCACCACCTAGTACATCTGGTTTTATGTGGGTTCTGGGGAACTGAGCCAGGTCCTAGGCTTTGCAGGCAAGCACCTTAACTGCTAAGCCATCTCTCCAGCCCCACCATCCATTCTTTCTATAGACTATTTATAATAAACTAAGTTGCTACATATTTTCAGCACTTAATTTACTTATTTATTTTGCTTGCTTGCTGCTTCTCTGACTAAAATATGAGCTCTGTGAAGACACATATTGTTTTCATGGGTTCTGTTCAGTGTGGTAACCCACAGCACCTTAAATAATTTTCAAAAAATACCACACACACAAAATAAATTTGTTAAGGGAATGAACAAATGCATTTTATAAAGAACTGTGATTGGGAAAAACTGGGCAAGAGTCACCCAGGTTAATGAAGAGTGAAGCTAACACCTAAACAGTAAATGATATTCAGGGGCGCAGTTGGGAAGGGTGGAGAAGGGGGACAGAAGTGCCGGGACCGTGTCTGGCAAGGCTGAGAAAGCTCAAGAATGTGTACTTGAAAACACAAGAGAAGTAGAGAAGGACTTAGGATGAATTTGAAGAGCTAGGTAGGAGCCATTTATAAAGGATCTTGTAGACTGTAAGAATTTTATTTTTTTCCCATTGTGCAATGAGAATTCTTTGGAAGTAACTTAGTAGGGTAGGGATATAATTTGATATAATATTTATAAAAACAGCCTGGGTTTAATGTAAAGAGGAAGAATGTGGGGAGTCAAAAATGGCAGCAAAAAGGATATTTTGATTGTCTGGATAAAAGTGACAGTAACCTGGTAGCCTCCCTGAGAGAAACGGATTTAATTTACTTGGTGGAAATTTGCTAGTTAATTATTCAAAGAGTCCACATAGCTTATAGCAGGGGGCAACATTCTGAGAACATTCCTCTTTTTATTTTATTATTTTTACTTTTGGTATGTATGGACATGCGTGTGGAAGCTAGAGGCTGATGTCAATACCTTCCTCAATCATTCCTGATCTTATTTGTTGAAATAGGGGCTTGTAGTTGTCTTCTCTATGCTGGCACAAAACCCCCTTGATGGAGGAAGATGGCTCATTCTGTCATATATCCATAACAGAGAGAAAGAACAAACCTTAGGTCTGACACACCTCTTCCAGCAGGGCTCTGCCCGGGGGAGACTTCAGTAGGAAGCTTAACCTTCAAGAAAATTACCAGAGGCCATGGGCACAGTTACAATCTAAACATCACATACGGTCTTTCCCTGACCCCACAGTTTACTGATTTGGCTAGCCTAGCTAGTTAGCTTGCTCTAGGGAGCCACCTGTCTCTGCCTCTGAGCTCTGGGATTACTGATGTGTGCCAATGTGTCTGCCATTCACATGGGTGCTGTGGATCCGAGCTCACATTCTCATGTTTGACCAGCTACTGAGCCTTTTTCCCGACCCAGATGTTTCTTACCACTTGTTGGAGGGAGCATATCGATAGCAGAAGCAGAGAAACCAGTGCAGGAGCCTATTGTATTTATTTTACTACTTCTGCTCCTAGCATATTTGGTAGCCCGAGAGTAAGGATTACTTTAGAATCCTCACTCGTCATCTTGAGTTGAATCTGTGTGGCATGTTTCTCTGGAATATGCTTATGTAATCTGCCTGTGCAGGTCTGGATCCTGCTCACTTCAAGGGCCATGTCCTAGTCTAAATTACAGAAGGAAGAGAGGATGAATGAATTCTCAGAGAGAAAACATACAAAAGGAAATCCACAGCATTCTGTGGGCTATGTAGGCTCTGTTCTCCTGCACATCTTAAAGGCACCTGCAAGTTCCCCATCACAGGTCATGAACACTCCAGCTAAGGTGAGAGCTATCTTTCAAGAGTCAAGACTCTGAAGAATAACAAAATTGAATTGTCCAAAGGTCCTTGGCCTGTTTTTCAAATTTCAATAAATTTGTAATATAACCCATTGATTCTAAGACAGAACTAACATTTTATTTGGATGTAATACAGATGGTTTTATCATTTCAGTGACACAGAAGTTACTCAAACTTCTGAGCATAGGGTTAGATAATAGCTTCTTAACACGTAGAAATAATTGACCCCAGGGTGACAAATGAAAATTGGAAACAATACTAACCCGCTCATGCACAGTTAGGAAAATGTGTGTGAGTGAAATTCCTGAGCAGAGCACTTGGTTCTAAAAGCATTGAAAATATCTGTCAGAACACAGGTGCATGGTCTGGGCCAAGTTCATGGACTGGAAGATTCAGCATTCCTCGTGTTGTTTAGTGTCTCTGATAATCACTGCCCTTTCTTTCAGTGACTGATATTCTCAGTTTAATTTTAGGTGAAGCTTCTCATGGAGAGAGGTACTGCAAACACTTTGAAAATTTAGCCTGAAGGCTTTGAGGTACTCTGGCTTTACCCACTTGTTACCTCCGGCTTTATTGGCAGCAACTGTGCAAAGTAGAAAGAGGCTCTTAAGGGCATTCTACTAGAAACAAGGATTGTGACTGAGCATTCACAATGACAGGCCACATTGCCTTCAGGGACAATACACTTGAGAACATGGCCAGTTTTTGCTTTCTCTCCTCAGGTTGGCATCCTAACCCTTGGCATAGTTACCCTATAGGATACTATTCCTCTGCCAGTAAATCTCATATTCTCCCCATGGGTGCACTCCTATTTCTACTAACATGCAAATTTTATTTAGCTATAATGTTATATCCCAATACTTCTAAGATGGTGCCTATACTGGGCAGATGTAAGTGGTATGTTTTACAGGGATATGCTTTGCTGGTTAAGAACCCTGGAGTCTGCTGGTCTCCATTAAGATACCTCACTCACCTCTTATTACCTCTGTGACCTTTGGAAGTTGCTAGATTCCATGAGTCTCATTTTCCTCATTTGGGAAATGATGATGATAATGGTGATTTCTACATACATACTGTTTATGGAATAGAATTGTGAAGATTAAAAATCTAATTCATGTAAATCTGCTTAGAAATATGCATAATACATGCTAATCTTGCAACAAATGCAGCTTGGACTATGCCATGAATGCAGTAAGGTCAGAGGCCCCACGGGACTTGGAAAAAAAGAGAGGACCTGTCTGCTGGGTTATGTGATTACTTGGCTCGATGAGAGTTTAAGAAGACACATACATGATCCTATTTAGTCACCATCAGAGGCTGACGGTGGCCAGTGCATGTGGATGTTCTGTTACAGAAATTGCTTTCAAAATTACTGCTCCATCAGAGCTGTTTGGAAACTTCTGTTCAAGTGTCACAACATGTAGAGAGTTGTTAGAAGCATAGATTGAAGTTGCTTCAAACTTTCTGCAGTGACTGCCCACCCTAACTCTTTTAAATACACTCATTTGACCAAATACCAAACCTTCCTTGAAGATTCTTAGTTGATGGTATTTATTGAGTACATAAATGATAATGTATTTATTGGGAAGATTTGGCACAAAGGATATACTATGCAAAAGCACGTCTTACTTAATCCTCAGAAGAATATTTGCAGGGAACACACTTGATGATCACATGATGGGCTAAGTTTGAGGTAGAGTGAATTATTTTATCCAAAATCACATAGCATGTAAATGGCAGAACTGGAACTCAAGCCGAGGATTTACACTAAAGCTCTATGTTACATTGTCTTCCATTTTATCAGGCACTATACAAGATACAGACGAGATTAAGAGACAGGCCTCCATTCTAAGGAGATCAGTTAAAGTCAGAGGCTAGCTATATTCCACAATGACAACCCTTGGGGACACAGGTTAATGTAATGTACAGATTGTCAAGTGCTTGGTAAACACACGGGACCAACTACTTTTATTCCTCTCGAGAGATGATTGAAATTTTCCTTCTTCCCTTCCCTTTTCCATC
This sequence comes from Zapus hudsonius, assembly GCA_004024765.1. NCBI lineage: Eukaryota > Metazoa > Chordata > Mammalia > Rodentia > Dipodidae > Zapus > Zapus hudsonius. The sequence continues at coordinate 34,890 of PVHP010001704.1, read as the reverse complement.
TAAATCTGCCTGGTTCATGTTCCTTTGGGCCAGCGCTCTGCTTTCCAATGGGGTGTCAATGAGTCATTGGATGTAGGGTTACTCGTAGTCCAAATACTGTGGAGTCCTTCTAAAGGTGAAACTAACCATGGTCCCCTGCCCCAAGGACTGATCCAGACGGCCCACGGAGGAGGATATCCAGCTGATTGGGGATGGGGAGGGGGGGGCATTGGGGAATTGGGGATAACAACTCATTGTTTGCCCACCAAATAATGTAACTCATTATGGACAATAAATATATTAAAAATAAAAAACAATGCTTCTGATGTAAAAAGACTTGACTGAAGTAGGCTTCTGGGGCCGGTTGAAGAGTGGAGAAGTTTGTGCTGGAATAGTTTGAACATTTTATAGTTGAAGAGTAAGGACTGTGTTCTATGCAGCAATCAACTGGCCCCTTTTTTGTACAAAGGAGGGACCTTCCTAAACTCTCTCCCCTATCCCTAGGAAGTACCCCCCGTCTCTACTTCTTCAACACCTATGTCCACCTTTGAAGATATACATGGGAAAAACAGTTCAATAATTTGTAAAAGTGGACAATTTAGAGTTAAATCTGGCAATGTGACCAGGAAATCTTTTTTTGGGGGGGGCGGGGAGAGAATAAGTTCTTGGTATTTCCTTCTTCTTTGCAGATAATGAATTCAGAAGGATGATCTCCCCCCCACAAAGCTTAAAAAAATGTTTATCTACCCTTCTGTTTTCCAATCCAAACTGGTATGATAACATTCAGAAGGTCAACATTTGAAATGGCGTTTGAAAAAGAAAACCACCCACACTCAAAAAACTATTTTCCTTCCTAGTAAATGTAATTTTAAATTTCAAAGGCAGGATTTAGGTCAGTGGTTTGGGTCATTTTTTATTTTACCCAAACTGGGCCACCCTTCCCTTATTGTGCAATCCAGAGGAATCAGAAAGATGTCAGGTAATAAAAATCCAAGGGGGGGAAGAAAAGAAAGAAAGTTGGAACGCACTTGGCTCAAAGTTACATGCCCTTAAGTTCTGCTTACTTCAGCAGAACTCCTACATTAGTAACGAAGGGCAAAATCTGGTCCACTGATTTTATTATCATTGAAGAAGAGGAGATTTTTCTGACTGTAAAATGGAAAAATATAATTTATGATTCAAACCCAGGCTGACAAGCAGAACAGGAGATGGAAATGTACCTGCACCCGGATTTCCATGCCATGCTTTGCAAGTGAGGGGAGGCCAGGAGCACCCACACATGAATGAGAGAGGCACTTGGGTCCAAAAATGTCCTTTTAAGCTGCTGGAACATCTGAGTCATGTGGATGTGTTCTCTGACAGTGTGTGCAAGTTGCTACCACCAAAGCAGGAGGAGGTGTGGAAGGCTGACCAGACAGGTGACCTTCTCCATCTGTCTATCTCTGTGATCCTCATCAATCATTACAGGACAAGGCAGGAGCCAGGAAAAGTACCTTTCACCTCATCCATAAAGCTTAGCTTGATAGTGCTGACACCAACCCTGGTTGATCATCTTTGATAGATGATAAAATGATATTCCCTGGAAAACCCTTTGACATTTTCTTTATTTATTACCCCAACCTGCTGAACTCATTCAAATGTATATACTTTTCACTACCTGCGTTTCTTTGACCTTTCGATTTCAAATTAATATATGCTTTCCTGTGCTGAATGTCCCAGGGCTGAGGTCCTTTGGCTGAAAGATGAGTACAATTCGAACATGACTAAATTGATCCCAAGCAATTGACCTCTGTATTTTTAGTGTCTGCGATGTTGCTGACATATAGCCTCTTTTAACAAGTTGACCTTTGATGCATATGCCAGCCTTCTCCTTCTGTAACTCTTTTTTGGGGAGCTCGTGAGTTTATGTGACAAACATAACCCCGTGCTTAGTGCACAATAGACATTTAATTAGTGTTGAATAGATGAATGGCTTCTTATTCATAGAAGATATTACATTTGACAGGAGTTTTGAAGGATAAGTGGAATCACATTAGTACTCAGTGGTTCAAGGTGCTTGCTTGCAAAAACTGATAGCCTAGGCTTGATTCTCCAGTACACACATAAAGTAGATGCACAAAGTGCATCTGGAATTTGTTTGCAGTGACAAGAGGCTCTGGTGTACCCATTCCCTCTCTTTCTCTGCTTTGCAAATAAATGAAGAAATAATATTTTTTATCAGAGAGCAAAGGCAGGGAGGGCACATGTGCAATGCAAACCTGATGCCTGGTACTAGGAGTCAGAACAGCAAGCACATGGTGGATGAAGGTGTGGATAATAGTCACTCACCAAATTGAAAGAAAAGATGAGGCAAGTGGAGCTGTAAGCAATTAGTTAAAAGTCATTGTTTCTGGATTATAGTATTACAGCCATCCCAGCTTTCTTCTCTATTATCTCTGTCTCTTTCTTCTCTTTATCTCTATACATCATCTATCTCTGTTTATCTCTGTATCTGTCTCTCCTCTCTCTCTCTCTTTCTCTCACTCATGGTATAGAGTGTAGTAGGTACAGGACCTGTGTTTATATTTTGACTATTTGTTTCCTTCCATCTTCTCTCTCTCTCTCTCTCTCTCTCTCTCTCTCTCTCTCTCTCTCTCGAGAGAGAGAGAGAGAGAGAGAGAGAGAGTAGGATTGTGAGGGCCAGAGAGAGTAGGATTGTGAGGGCCAGAAAATCTGAAATCTGAAAGGCAGGGCAAGGTTCCAGAGAAGACAAGATAATGATATAGCTAGAATCTGGAAGAAAACTGGAGACAGAAGAGCCTCTCTCATTATTTTACATCTTCAACTGATTGAAGGAGACACATTCCTCACATAATTTATTTCAAAACTCTGTTGTTGAATACTAGCTCATTTCTAGTTGCTGTAGATTATGGATGTTCTTATATGCCTATTAGTCTCTGATTGGAAATATGCCTTATGCGATTGACAGTATTACAGTCATTCCAGCTTTCTTCTCTATCATCTCTGTCTCTATTTCTGTCTATCTCTGTATCTCTGTATCTCTGTATCTCTGTATCTCTCTCTCTCTCTCTCTCTCTCTCTCTCTCTCTCTCTCTCAAGAGTTTAATAGGTCCCAGGACCCAGGACCCAGGACCCAGGACCTGTGTTTATATATATATTGACTGTTTGTAATTCTCTGTACTTACTGGGTCTGTTTGCTACTTGTTATTGTCTTAGGAACACTATTAGCCATCTAATAGTTTAATTAATAATTAATTAATAGTTTAATTAATATCTTCTTAAAGTTGTCCACACCCTTAGTACTGGGAATTGAGCCTAGGGCCTCATGCATGTTAGGCAAGTCCTGTACTACTGAGCTATATCTTCAGCCCTCTTTTTAACTTTTATTTTGAGACAAGGATTTTTATCAGTTGCCTACCCTGGTCTTGAATTCATTCTGTAGCCCAGGCAGGCCTTTCTGCCTAGTACCTGCAATTCCAGGTCTTTGCCACCAGGCCTGGCTCTTTTACAGAAGATCTTTTATGAAGATGCCTCATTCTTTTTTTTTAATATTTTATTTATTCATTTTCAAGGGGAGAGAGAGACAGAGAGAGAGAGAGAGAGAGAGAGAGAGTGTCTAGCTTATGTGGGTCCTGGGGAATTGAACCCCGGGGCCTTAGGCACTGCAGGCAAGTGCCTTACCCGCTGAGCCATCTCTCCAGCTCTCATGCCCCATTCTCTCCTTTGATTTTAATACAATCTATGCTACTTACTATCCACCAGCTATGCCTCTCTCATCACCTTTGCAGTGCAGTTTTCATGAAAGGGGCAGTTTTCTCCTATGATGGCGTGTCTGAGATTGTCTGCTCCATGTCTCCCTAGTCCCACACTCCCATGTGACAAAAGGCTATGATGAGAAGGGAAACTGTATTGACTGAAACCAAGCCATTGATTTCAAAGAATTGTTTTTGGTCTAAGAGAGACTGATTGAACTAGTAAGGTTTAGGGAATTTTCCAGGCAGGGTTTTCTTTGTTTGTGGTGACTCACAGGCTGTTTGGAGCATCCCTCAGAGTGGCATGGTTTGGGACAGTCAGTCATGCTGTGGGGTAATTAGGAGGTTCAGGAAGAGCCACAAAGATTTCATGTCTTACAAAACCTCTGAGAAGTTCCTCACTCTCTGGGTTGCTCTTTGCAATGCTTGGTTTTAGGGACTTCCTGAATGATGTTGCTGGCAGTGGGGGGATTCTAACTGGTCACTTCAAAGAAACAACATCACAACCCTGTTTAATTCCCATTTGTCCAAACAGACATGCAAAACAAACTTGAAACACATGGATGAAATGCACCATTATGATTATTGGTTGTTTGAGCTATCTTTGAGAAACACAAATCTCATGAAAACATTTATACGGTCATTGTTAGAGAAAATGTGAGTAATACAGAAAATTGTCCCAGGCAATTCAAGTTTCAGAGAGAAAAGCGCATATAAATAATACAAAGGGAAGAAGAATTTATTTCTCAGTTTCTCAGATGAGCAATATTCTTCAGCCTGTGAACACAGCCAATCAAATTCCTCTAGCTTCTATGGCCCAGTGGGAAGCATCTGCCTAGAATCCACAGGGACTTGGGTTTACATCCCTAGCAATTCAGATCCAAATGCAGGGAATTTTACTTTGTGTGTGTGTGTGTGTGTGTGTGTGTGTGTGTGTGTGTGTGTGTGTGTGTTACTTGGTGTTAGTACATCTGCACATGCAGGTTTGTATGTATGGGTGCACATGCAAATCTGTGACTGCAGGTATGATGTGTGCATGTGTGAGCATGCATGTGCACATGGAGGTCAGAGATCAATGTTGCCTCTTTCCCAATTGCTCTTCACGTTATTCTTTGAGACAGGTTCTCTTGCTGAGCCTGAAGTACAGCTAGCCAATAGGCCCTGGGGATTTCCAGTCTCTACCTCCTCAGTGTTGAGATTACGGGAGTGTGTGGGTTCTGGATATCCAAACTCAGGTCCTCATGCTGTGTGACAAGCCCTTTACCCATGGAGTCATCTCTCTAAATCCTCAGAAAGAATTGTTTTATAAAGACACTGCACCTCAACTTCACATAAAACATATTTTAATATTTTTTAAAAAGTCATAAACATTCAGGCAGACAAAATAAGTTAGTTAGGAGTTGCATCTCCTTCACAGTATTAAAGACTAGGAAACAATCTTTAGACTTTATAGGATACAACATGACTTCCCAATCATAGACTCAGTCTGTTGTTCACATGTACAGCAACAAAAAGAGATTTTCTTAAAGACAAGTTTATTGATTTTCTGTTTTGCTTTTAAGTCTCCAAAGAAAAATCTATAATTTTACAGAACTTAGAATAAGATGATTTGCCTCTGAATTTGCCTTATTAAAATGGGATGACCATAAAAAACCTAAAACATGCACACACACACACACACACACACACACAGACTCACAGAAGAAAAGCTGAGAACTAATCTCATTTCTAAATATATATGTAAAACTCTAATTTTTAAATTTACAGTTTTAAGTTTATATTAAGTGTTAAGGTATTAATACATAGTTACTAGAACTATGTTTAAAGACTGAATCAGTGGAAATGCTTCTACTTTAAAAATATAAGAATAATTTCATGCTAAAATGTGTAATTAATATATAAGTCTTAGAATAAATATTACATAGTAGATGAGGGAAATTTACTGGATAAGATGGAGTATCTCATATTGATCTTAAAAATAAGTCTTAGGAACTTGCAATAGGAGAAAACTTCCTTAATATACTAAAATTATGCAATGAAATCATTAAAAATAGGATTCTTAGTGATGAAATACTAGAACAATGCCATTAAATTTGTGAGTAAAGCAACATGATTCATTATTACTATTATTGATTTTAATATAACAGACGTAACAAGATGAAAAATCAATGAATTATATACATTAGAATGAAGGAGGCACAGTTGTCATTACTTACAGATAATTTAGAAAACTGAAAACAGATTTTTAACTCATGAGAATGAAACGACATCAGTTGTTAGAACTTAAATACATACAAGGTAGTGGGTTTTATATCTGTACACCCTTAAATAACATGAAAATATAATAGAAAGCAATCTTGTTTTTAAAAATGTATTTATTTACAAGGAGAAAGAGAGAGAAAGAGAGAGAGATAAAGAGAGAGAGAAAAAGAGAGACAGAGAGGGCATTCCAGGGTCTCTGGCCATTGTAAACAAACTCCAGGTGCATGCAGCACTTTGTGCATTGGCTTTACATGGGTACTAGGGAATCAAACCCAGCCCATAAGGCTTTGCAAGCAAGGACCTTTAATTGCTGAGCTATCTCTCCAGCCCTGAAATTTTCTTATTAGTAATAAGAATATTTTTAAATATCTAGGTGTAAAGTTATCAAGAAACACAGTTGTATTGGAAACTGTTTACTTGATATTATCAAACCCAGATTTTATATACAGTGTAATTTCAAATATTATAGAAAAACTTGACCAAAAGTTGATTGTGGCTGTTTTGTATTATAAAATGCAAAGTTATTATATATATATATATATATATATATATATATATATATATATATATGGTTTTATTTTAGTTTTGCAACAGTGTCTCTATCTTGCAAGTTCTGTGATTACAGGTATGTGCTGCCACACTCAGCTGCATACATATATTTGTGCTTTTATATATACATACATGCACATAATATACATATAGATAATCAAATAAAAATTTAAGATTTTCAGAAAAATGAAAAAGTACTTTAAAAATGTAAATTATATTCTTTATTTATATGAAAACTTGAGCAGATAGAACAGTATTGTCAAAGTGTTTTTTGAGCCATTTTAGCAGATTTTGTCTGGATACTGATTTTAAAATTTGGCTCATAGATATCATATCATGCTGTATTTTGTATTTTAACCAACACTGTAGGTGATTTTAATATAAATTAATATTTGAGAACAAGAAGATATAGGGCTTTGACTAGCTTGCATATAAATGTGGCTTTTTTATAGAGCAGATCACATAAAAGCGTCATAGGATATCTATGATTCCATTTTTTGCTGGTCAAGAATGGCTTCAGGAGCCAAGTTCCTCAAGAGGCCAAGAAGGTTACCTTAGTCTATTTTGTGTTGCTATAAAGAATACCTGAAACTGGGTGTGGTGGTGCATGCCTTTATTTCCAGTACTCAGGAGTCTGACATAGAAGGATCGCTGTGAGTTCGAGGCCAGCCTAGGCTACAGAGTGAGTTCCAGTTCAGCCTAGGCTAGAGTGAGACCCTTCCTCGAAAAAAACTAAACCACACCAAACAAAACAAAAGAGTACCTGAGACAGAGCAATTACAAAAAGGAAAAAGAATTATTTGGGGTTATTCTCTGGAAGCCCAAGAGTATGGGGCTGGCATCTTCTTGGCTTTTGGTGAGAGCCTCATGTGGAAGAGAAGCAGGAGACAGAGGGAGAGAGAGAGCAACAAGACTTTATGGTAGTTTGTTGTTCTAAACTCCTCAAGCTAGTCTCATGAGAAAGAGGGGGCATGGGGGCATGTTTTGGACCTGGGTCTTTAAGAGAGGATCCCATAGTCACATCTTCCCCCACTCCTTTCACCATGCACAAGAGTCAACTCCAAATGGATCAGAGACCTCAATATAAACCAACCATGAACACCCTGGAAGAAAAAATAGGAGGAACCCTACATGAGTTAGGAGTAGGGAACAACTTCCTGACCAAATCTCCAGCAGTTCACTTAACTAATGGGACCTGATCAGGCTCAAAAGCTTCTGCACAGACAAAAATACCATACTCAGAGCCAATAGACCCCCATCAAACTGGGAGATGATTTTTTACCAACTATAACTCAGACAAAGGCCTAATCTCCAGAACCTACAGAGTACTCAAAAAATTAATAGCAAAAACTCTGGTTCTAATCTTATTTGGTAAAGACCCTCTTGCTTTAAATTTTATGTAATTAGATTTGGCGTACCTGAATAATCTTCGCTCTTTCTGCCAGAAGTCCCACCTCCCAACAACCAAATTTAGTCATGAGATATTTTTCAGGGACAAAGTATATTCATATCATGACAAAGGTGTAGTCATTCTCCATGTTTGTTATGTCACTCTACATATCAGATAGAGCCACCTTCGGTCACAGCAGCCCTGTGTGTCATGCTTCCCGTGCTCTCTCCAGCACCTAGCCCAAGGTCTGGAGCATCATAGACACACAGTCATTATTTGTTTAAGGAAAGAACATGATATTGATCTGGCAGCTTTGTAGGAAACCCCAGAGCTTGAAGGAAGTGTCACCTGGAAGCCAGGCCTGGGTCATTTATCTCTCCTCCAACAACCGTGACTCCTTTCCTCATAACCTGATAGTGAACCCTAGATTTCAAAGAAACCAAATTCCTGATTGTTAGGAAATTCTAAGGACCTCTTATCTGAGAGACGTATGGGAAATTGTTGGCACTCCAACTGTTCAGTACCTAAGAAGACATTTTGAATTAATTTCCTGGAAAAGAAAAGAAGAATGAACTCTTTATGTCTCAAGTTTGGATAAAGAGAAGAATGTGTATTTTGTATCTTTAGTGAGAATAAACGCTAAAGATACCCATTGTCAAGGTGGAATTTCATATCCCAATATGCTCTTTCCCATTGACCAGAAAATATTTCATAGTAGTTTCTTATTGCTGCTATAACACATTAACATACATCTAGGGGCTTGACACAATACCTGTAGGTTGGAAATTTGGCAAAGATGTTACTGAATTGAACTACTGAGGTCAGCTAGTGTGATGGATTATATTGATTGCCAATTTGACAGGAACCAGAATCACCTGTGAGGAGCTATGCAGATTAGGTTAGTCTCCACATGTCTATGAGGAATTATCTAGGTTAAGTGAGTTAAGGTAGGAAGACCCATTTTATCTGTGGGCAATACCATTCCATGGGCTGCAGTCCTGTGCTACATAAAAAGGAGAGAGCTGGTTGAGCAGCAGTGTTCATCACTCTGCTTCCTCAGTAGGCTGAATGTGATTAGCTGCCTCAAGCTCCTGCCACCATGCCCTCCCCTTATGAAGACTGTGCCTGGGGCTGTAAACAGAAATAAATCCTTCTTCCCTTAAGCTAATTTTTGTCAGGTAGACTGTCTCAGCTATGAGATGGTAACGGATATAACCAGGCTATATTCCTTTTACAAAGGCTCTACAGAAAGATGGTTTTCCTTGGTGTTTTGTCTCTAGATGTCACACCTTTATTTTTTTTTAGCTCATGGCCCCTTCTATTTTCAAAACCATTAATTAACATTGTTTCTGCTAGGCCATTCTCCCATCGATATATCACCCACTCTGACTCCGATCTTGGTGGGAAAAGGTTCTCCCACTGTAATACCACATGGTTATATTGGGTTTTCCTGAATAATTCAGAGTCCTCTTGCCATCTAATGGTACTTGAGGTTAATCACACCTACCAAGTCCCTTTTGCCATGTAAAGATACATTCACAAGCATAGGATGTGGCCATGTCTTTGGGAATCATCATTCCACACTTAATAGACCCCATTGGACACTTCTATTTGAGAAATGTCTGGGGGATGTGGGTGAGAAGCTGAAATGTCTCCTTGCCCATCACTGAGTATCTTTGTCCTGCCACTAAACTAGATAAATATTCATACCACAGATGCCACAGGTTACCAAGAAGTTACTGCTGCTAAGGTTTTCTTTACACACAGGATGCTTCAGTTGGCTGAGGAAAGTGACATTGAAATCCTGTCCTTCCCATGATGATTTGACACAGAAATCATTGTTTTAATGTCAACCCAGGGCTTCCATTCTTCAGTTACAGACCCACTTCCTGCTCCATTAGGATGGATTATGGAAGTTCAGTTGATGTCATTTGAAGTTTAGGGGCATTTGGATAGAGTGGATTTCAATCCTGAGTTTTAAAAGTTAGTTATAGTCTAACATAGAAATAAATCATTTCTGACTGCATTTTTCTAAAAGAAATAAGAAGGCAAAAAATGACCTCTGACTGCAGTGTTATTGATGTATATTAATGGTGATCCTAGAACCCCCCCCAAAAAAAAACCAAGACTCTGAGCAAGATTTCTAGAATTTAATTAGGACCCAGGAAGGGAATCTGCTGGTATATTTGCAGATGGTATGTCATTTACCTATAGAAGAGCATTAATAATCTGAGAAGAGTGTGACCTATATTTGTCTGAATATGTAAATAATAAGGTCCTTTTGCCAAAACTTAAAACTGTTTATAGCCTGTGGAGACTTTTATAGTGGGTATTTTCAGCCTGTCATTTCTCAGTATCTTATGTAAACATCACTTGAAGAGGATTATCTATCTGCATGCAGGAATCAGTTAGCATTAAAATACGATGCCATTTTCCCAGTTGACATTCTGTCAAACAGCCTTCCTGACTGCAAGGGCATTATAATATGGAAACTGGGCACCTGCCGAAGAGATCTAAGTATCATTTCTTTCAATGAATTCCAGTGTGCATTCCAGGGATGTGTGTGTGCTGAGTGTGGTTGCCAATGAGCAGCCTACTTCCCTAGGAATCATTGGGAACATTCCTTCATATTTTTGAGTATGAAGCAGGGAACACAGCTGCTGGTGTGTCTACCTGCCTTGACTGAGTAGTAAGTCAAATGATTCCACACTGTAAACACAAAATAAAACACAAAAGTTGAGGCGTCCCAGATGTTTTTGCTGCTTGCAGGGGTCTTTGTGGTCTGGGAGGTTCTCTTCTTTCTTAGTTGGTGGGGGGTAAAGAGAAATACAGTATGGTTGTTGAGTGAAGCCAAAAATCAGAAGGTCTTGCTTTACCTCTCGCCACTGTCTGTGGTTTGGGAAGTCATGGAGCCTCTGAAGATCCCATTTCATTATCTATCAAATGAGGGCAATGTCAGGTTTGTTTTCTATTACTATGTGGTTAAGTCATCTGACCTGTGTGAAATGCTTACAACAATCCTGTCTCTAAGTAACTTTAGGAGTTACCATATTATCAGAATTATTTGGCAGTTAAGTATTTTAGAAGTCAAATATGTTTTATAAAGTGTTGTCCAAATAACATTTTAGTTAACTGAATTCTTTGTAAAAAGTTCTGTATTGGCATATATATTAATTATATGTAGGAACAGGCTTTATTATAACATTTTCTTTTTTTATTGTCCATAATGAGTTACATTGTTTAGTGGGCCAACAATGAGTTGTTGTCCCCAATTCCCCATTGCCCCGTCAGCTGGATATCCTCCTCCGTGGGCCGTCTGTATCAGTCTTTGTGGTAGGGGACCATGGATAGCCTAGTATTCAGCCGGGTTCTCCTGACCCAAGTGTGTTGTTACTGAGGGTTGCCAAGTCTCTGATAATCAGTTCCCTGAGTCATGGTGGGTGAGTATTAAGGCTGCTTTAATGTAGTGAGCTTAGGGATTTTTGTGTCGAGATTTGTTGGTTTCTGTCTCACTGGCTTATCCTTTGTTGATTGAATGGCTATGGCTGTGGGTCCCTTGTTCATCCCATCATTCTCTGCAGGGTTCCATATGGATCCTCCACGATATGACTGTGGTGGCTCCTCTCTTGCCAGGATCTCAGCTTTCTGCCTGCGGTCGGTTGGTAGCGTCATTATAACATTTTCAAATGTGCATATAATGCACATTGATTTATGTCTCCTTTTACTTTCTTTTGTCCCCTCTGCCACTCAGCTGATTCCCTTTTCCCAGCTATCTCCCCCTGTTCCCCTTCTAATTTCAAGTCTCTCTCTGTCTCTGTCTGTCTGTCTGTCTCTCTGTCTCTGTCTCTGTCTCTCTCTCTCTGAACCAATGAGTCAAATTAGGGTTACTTATAGGAGCATGGGGGAAGGGCCATTTTCAGGAGCATGGGCAACATACGAGCAGCCAGACCACTGAAGAAGTGTCTCTCTCGGCCCTAGCCACCCACCATCAACTGCTTTAGAATCCTCAGAGGGTGGTGGCCCCTTGCAGCCCCTTTGTACTCTGTGATGGAATGTTGATGGGCTCCTTCTGTACAGGTCTTATGCAGGCACTTATAGGTGTGAAGAGTACCTCCCTATGTCATGACCAGAGGTCCACAATCCCCCCCACTAGCTCTGGTATTTTTTTTCTGTCCTCTCTTCTGTGATGTTCTCTCAGCCTTGGGGTGGGGATGGAGAGATATAGATGTCTCATGTATTCTTTCTGGAAATGAGCTGGAGCTGTGTGTTCGAAAGAAGGTACCAGACGTGACTTCCATGCTGAACCTCCTTCTCTGCATTCTCTTGTTCCCGTTCTTTCAGAGAGCAGAGCCACCCCTCTATCATCTCATCAGTATTTCATCAGTGAGCCATGTGATCACAGGAATACACCTCACCACTCCCTCTTACTCGAGGCTGAGGCGTGGGCGAGGCAGGCTCAGACATATAGTGGGATTATACCTAGTATATATTATTCCACTATACCTATATTTAAGAACTTTTATGTATTTCCACTACTCTCTCCTTTTCGCTTGTCTTGCCATACATTTTACTCCTTCTGATACTTCTAGTTATTTTTAATATCTTTCAAAGAGATTTAAAAATATTTTAAGTGCTTTTATATTTATCACTGTGGTACTTTTAATATTTTTACATAGATTTAAACATCTATATGGAATCATTTTCCTTTTGCCTGAAGAACTTTGGGTAACAAATTCTTTTAGGTCTTTTTGTTTCTGGAAAAACCATTAGTACAGTACATATACCATATGTATTTTTCTGGGTACATATTTTTAAAAATTACTTATTATTATTTGCAAGGAGAGAGAGAGAGAAATGGGTACACCAGGGAATGGGGCAACTGCAACTCAACTCCAGATCCATGTGCCATTTTGTGCATCTGGCTTTATGTGGGTCCTGTAGACACAAACCCAGGCCAGCCAGCAGGCCTTACAAGCAAGCACCCTTGACCAATGAGCCATCTCTCCAGCCCAGGCACATAATTCTTGGTTGGCAGTGTTTGACTCAGTGACCGACAGGTGTGAGATCATGGTCTCCTGATGCTACTGCTCTTCCCTTAGCTTTCCTTTCTGTATAATTTTGTTCACCACTGAATTTCTTTTGAAGATTTTTCTCTTTGTTATTGCTGCTCTGAAGTTTGAACATGATACTAGTTGGGAAGAGTTTCTTATATATTTTGCTTAGGGTTTTGTTGAGGATCAATGATCTGTAAATTTAGAATTTTTATTAATTTAGAACTTTTGCCATTATTTCTTGAATATATCCCCTGTCCTTTCTAGCATGTTATACCACTTGACAAGTCGCTTGTGGTCTCCATATATATATACATATGTATATATATGTATATATATATTTCTTTATTGTCCATAATTAGATATACTGAGTGAGCAAATACTGTGTTGATGTCCCCAATTCCCCGATTTCCCTCTTCCCTGTCCCCAATCAGCTGAGTATCCTCCTTCATGGGCAAACTGGATCAGTCCATGGGGTAAGGGGTTATGGATAGCCTAGGAGTCATTATATGCTTTATTTTGAGTGACTTTCTGTTTATCATCATCATGCATATCAGCACTTAGCCAAAGACTAAAGGATTCCCCTTGCGCAGATCTCTGGGAAGCTTTCTTTCTGCAACGTCCTTTTGTGTTCTGTCCCTGCTAATTCTAGCTGCTTCTACCTCCTTGGCTTCTAAATTCTGTGTCCTGACTTTTGAAAGACCTCTGGTTCTGTGGATTCTCTTTAACTGCAAATTCCCAAACAACTTGATGAATCACGTGACTTAGTCACGTCTCATAGGGCCACTTTTTTCAAATATGTGAATACCATTGTTTCATAAACATCTTTCCACATCCCCATTTGTTTAATGTAGGCAGATAAATCTATCTGGTACTGGATGTCACATTAAGAATAGTATCCTTTAAGTATTTAGGTCATTGTGTATAGTGTGGAATCTGCACCACAGACTTTCCATTCTTACAAATTAGCAACACAGAAGCCCAAACTGAAATGAAATCATTCTGAGGAAAGAAGTTCCTCAGATGGAGAAGTTAGCAGCTTGGATTCAAATGGAAGCTTCTTCATTAATAGGCTCATGATCTCTGCACGTTTCTGTTTCAACATCTACAATGTTTTTATTATTAAATTCTTAGAACTGTTATATATATATATATTGGGTTTTCAAGATAGGGTCTCACCCTAGCCCAGGCTGACCTGGAATTCACTCTAATTCACTATGTAGTCTTAGGCTGGCCTTGAACTCATAGTGTCACAGTGATCTTCTTACCTTTGCCTGACAAGTACTAGGATAAAAGGCTAGGAGACCATACTTCTATTTAGACGTATGAAGAACATAAATGGAAAGGGTCACGACTCTTTTTTCTTCATTATAAAAACAGAAACACATTTCACTTTAACCTTGTTAAGAGGATGTGGTGAGCTCAATGCTAAACTCCATAAAAGCCCTGGTGCAGAAGGTGCCAAGTCACCAAAGGACGATAGAACCTTCCTTTGTTTTCTACCAGCCTGTCCATAAGGCTAAGCTCTTAAAATGTCTATCTTTTGTTTTCTTACCAACATCGCCTTCTTTTCTAAGAATTGTATTTGAAATGACTTCTAATCAAAGGATAATTATTTTAAGGCCAATCTGTTTTTCTTACAATCTAGGGTCACTTCAGGCCTTTAAGGGTTTATTATTTTTTTTTTTAATTTCTTTGTTTTATGTCTCTGTCATTTCCCTTCATGATTTTATCCAAATGGAATGTCTTCACTTTAATTATAAGTCACCAGTGTTCTTCACATCTTGCTCCCCAAGAGATGAGGAGCAGCTGGGTCTTCCGTGAGGTAGGGAGGTGCTGGGAAGGCTGCTCCCCCTCTGGCTGAGAAACCCTGCTTGGAATGTACCATGTTTAAATGTGAATCCCATTGTTTGTTTATCTGCAAATACAGGCCTGACCTTAGCTAAGTGAAACCTGATGAAAGAGAGGCGGGACTCACATCACTATCCACTCGTTTTTGTTTTCTTGGCCCACTGAGTATATTTCCCCAACTCGCTGGCATTTCATTTGAAAATTAATTTGGAACAAGTTTTTTTTTCCTTGCATATGTAAAAACAAATGCACCAGAGGCTCTTTGGTGTTTTGCAAATACAGCTTTGCAAAATGGTTAACTTCGGGACTTTAAGAATCAAAATTTTGTTGGTTTTATAACTATTCCTTCTGGAATGGTAGAAGTAATGGGTATTTTAAATAATCTTGAATGAAAAGCACATTTCAGAAGCCTCAGTGGACAAGTTGCATATTAAGCATATATCCTTGACCCACCGAGATGTTCTCATTGGCTAGTTTGAGATCCCTGCTGAACACATCTAAGCGAAATAGCTCTGCAGATGCTCGGCAGTGCTTATGCTCATGGGGTAGACAAAGAGAAGAAAACTGTGAACTTTCATAACGTGACTTTATTCATTCCCGAGGAAGTCAGATGCTTTGGTCACATCCCCGTTCTCACAGAGGGTTTTTCCACACTTTTGAAATGGAGACCATCAAATTATAAAAATTATATAAGCTCATGAAGGCTCAGTTAAAATCTAGAGTATCTTCTAAGTGGGTTTATCCTGTTTCTATGGCTTCTAATAGGGTACATTTGGGTTTAAATTATATGCAACCTCAGAGGAAGTTTGAGTAAAATGAGAGAGAGAGAGAGAGAGAGAGAGAGAGAGAGAGAGAGAGAGAGAGAGAGATCTGTATAGTTACAAGACTCTATCTAATTTAGAAAGCTGCCCTATTCATTCCAAGTAGAGGAAAATGTGTTCATTTTCTTAGTACTGCCTTCTGTCTAACTTTACAAAGTGTTCACAGTGGCACTCTTCCATTTTGTTGAGGCATCAGAATACCTGTGGAACTTAATAGAAAACACACGTGTCTGAGCCCTTCTTTGTGGAGATGCTTCCCTGGTATACAGCTTTGGTTTCCTTCCATGAGGGATCCTGACAAGCATCTGGGATTGAAAACACAGTGAAGTTAAGACATTTCCAGTTTTTATTTTGGACAGTTTTGCTTTTCTGTTCATATATCATGGAATTTTAATAATGCAATTAAGTGTCCTAAAACTTTCTAGAATGCCCAAGTAGATTTTAAGCTAGAATCTAAATCTATTCTCATCTGACTTCACCTTTTATACATTTCATTTTCTTTGCTCTTTTTACCTTCCTACTTTTCCCTCTCATTCCTGTTTGCTGTAATTCCTTTTTTTTTTTTTCAAAATTTTCTTTACATTTTAGGTCATCATCTAGAAAAAGGAGGGAATGTGTGTACAAGTTGCACAAAGTTCTAGCCAACAATGGTGGCCTCATTCCTCCTGCAGATATTCACACATGGAAAAATTCTCACAGCCACTGAGTTGAGAAACCTTGGTTTGGTATCCTTTGACGAATGGAAATATTTATATATTATAAATGTTTCATGTTAAAGAATGTCCTGGGATTTGCTTAAGAGAATATGAAAACCTGCTGTTCCTGTTACCAGTTCCAGACCCAGACATGACCCCAGTGCATGGAAGCATCTGCTTTCCATTTTATGTCTTTTTATTCTTGAAAGCCATCTTCCTAAACCAGGGTCTAAAGCAGGTCAGCAAACAGACAATGTGAGATGAAGATAATAAGCACAGCGACGTTGGTTAAGAACTGGCAAAAACGGACAGAGTTGTTTTCCCAAGATGTCAAGGAGCTGGGTAACCTAGGCTTGGGGGTGTCAAGGCCTCCCACCTGCCTTAGTACATCTAGCACTCTACCCACCTGTGCTATTCACACAGAGCCAAAGAAAGAGAGATCTATTGGCCTGCATTGAGCTCCAAGTCACTTTGCTCTTTAGGTAGATTTGGTGTTTGAACAGATGCCCCTTGTAAACTCATGTGTTCTGAATGTTAGGTCCCCATCTGGTAGCAATTCAGGAGTTGGAGCCTCGCTGGAGGAGGTGTGTTGTTGGGCTTAGGATATGGGTGTTATAACCAGCTTCCCCTTGCCAGTGTATTGGGCTCAGTCTCCTGCTGCTGTTGTTCACCTGCTGTGGCAGCAGGGCTGTCCAGCCTCTGTTCATGCTATCCTTTCTCATGCCATCATAGAGCTTCCCCAATATTCTGTAAGACTTTCCTCCATTAGCTGCTTTTGATCAGGTGCTTTGTACCAGCAATGAGAACATAACTACATCAGTAGGACATGGGAGAAACGGGTTATATCTCAATCTATCATGTAAAAAATTAGTAATTGATATGTCCTAGAGAAAACATCTGACTCCAGGCCTCAATTGATATAATTTTTTTTTAGATATTTTATTGAAGACTTCTGAGAATATGGCAGATTAGAAGTCACTGCCATGTGACCTGGTGAAAGAGAATATCAGTATTCAAAAGAAAACTCAATAAATTCCATTCCTATAAGATAAAGAGTTTAAGAAAAAAAATAAAACTAGGTAAGATATCAACAAAGAAGCAGCCAGGGGAGGCTGTCAACTGGTACCCAGCATACCACATTGCTTTCTGGGATAGGGGCTATCTGGCAAGCAGTTGTCCTCTTCTCTCTCCCCTCCTTGGTACCTGCTGCAGTCAGCTTCTCATTGTTGGGTCAAACATCCAAGTAGACACAGATATGGGAGGAAAAGGGGTTTATTTTAGACTTACAGATGGTGTTCCAGGAGAACACCACCAATGGCAGAAGAAGCCGGATCCCATTTATAGATCCAAACAGAGAGAAACAAATGCAGCAAGCAAACCTAACACCAGCAAGCATGAACTTCCAGAGCTCAAACTGCTCGGAACATACCTAGTAGGGCCGGATTCAGATCCACCCCTAAACACACCTTAGGACTTGACTCCAAGATCTGTCTGCAGTGGCATGCCCCTCTAGCAGAGATCTGTCTGCTAGGGACTAAAGTTGGAAGCTCAATTTTAATAAAACACCTGAGTCTAAGGGGCCATGCATTTAAACTATTATATTCAAACTACCACAGTACTTTAAGAGCAGTGACCTGGAGGGAGTGAGGCTGACAGTCTGTGAAGATGCAATCATGGGCTGGATGCCCTGCGGAGAGAGGCAGAAGTTTGGCATTGGAGCCTGAAGCTGAGATTCTCCATCAGCACCCTGGAGTGATATCTTGAAGACAGCAGCTTCACTGTTGTCTGGTGGGTGAACAGGAGAAATGTACTGTGGATCTTGGCACTGTCTCAGTGATGGGCATGACCAAGAGGAGAACACTCAGTGACAAAGATAAACACAGGTGGGAAGGTCAAATATACTCACAGGCTCAGTCACAGAAAACCCTGGATGTGGGAAGAACCAGACCCCAAACCCTAAGGGACAGGCTGGAGGTCTCAGATTCCAACAGACTGTGACATCCCAATGCAGAAATCCCTCTTACCAACTCGTTTGAATTACTGAGACTTTAGCAGTGTTCTTCCTATCTGCAGAGAACACAACAAGAGTCAAGTGATGAGCAGGGAGAAGCCATACTAGTCCAAATCAGGAACTTTATTTATTTTCATTAGATTTACTTACTCTTTTATATTTATATTGTTAGCTGTTTTGTTTTTGCTTGTTTCTCCCTTGTATAGGTGTCTATGGCTTCTGTGACTGTCTTTTATTCTCTGCACATGGTCTCTACCATGTTGCTTCATACCTCTAACCCATATTCTTTCCCTCTTGTTTACATTTCACTCCCTCTTTTCCACTTTCCTATTTTCTCCTTATTTTATTGCTTATTTATTAATGCACCTATCTCTAAAGAAACCCTATGAGCTTCATTTTTCTCCATTTAGTACCCTAGTACCAACATTTCTGAATCTGTTAAGGAACAGTAATATAGTTAAGTATACATGTGTTTTGTACTATAAGTTCCATGGGACTGTTTCCAAATTATTATACCTGTTATTATTATCAGTTTTCCCCCAAATAGGAGTAGGAAACATTAATCCAAGTGAAGACAACTCATAAGAGAAACATATAAAATAAAATGAGTGGGACAAGGGAAAAGTCAAAACTGAAGGATACACCAATCTCTAGAAACACAAAAGGATTAAAAAGAAAACTACAACACATCTGCAAGTTCATGACTTCTTAATACCAGAAACCAACACCAATGAGATTGCTGGAACAGCAGAAAAAGATTTCAGAGTCTTGTTTTTAAAAAGGATCAGGGATCATATAGAGGACTCAAGTAAAAAGATGAATGAAAAAAATCAACTCAGGACCTAGATAAGAAAGGTAGTCTGGTAGATGAAATGGTAGGTATTAGAGGAAATGTTCAAATACATAAAGGACAATTCAATAAAGAAATCGAGACTGAAAAAGAATGAAACAGAGATTTTAGAAATGAGAGTCAATCCATCAGATTAAAAAAAAAGAGTAGAAAAAAGCATCATCAGAGACAAACCCAAGAAGAATGGATTTCAGGAATGAAAAATAGGGTTGAGACAATAGTGTGTGAATAAAACTAATGAGCACGGTCAATGCCTCAAAGAACTCTGGAATATATTTTGAGATTAAACCCAGAATTTATTGGGAAGAAGGATCTGCAATAAAAACTAAAGGCATCAACATTTATTCAATGTAATTTTAGCAGAAAATTTCCCAGATGTAAAGAAAGAAATTGACATCAAAACACAAGAAAGAGTTTAAAACCCAACTAGATATAATTGAAGAGTTGCTCCATAATACATCATACTCAAGATTGCTGTCATAAATGCAAAGCACAGAAATAATATTAAACAATATTAAAAGCTATAAAGAAAATCAAGTCTCCTACAAGTGTAAATACATCAGAATATTATCAGATCGCTAATTAGCAAACTCAAAACCTAGGATATCTTGGAATAATGTATTTCAAGCTCTGAAAATAAACTTCCAGTCATGCAAAGTTACCTTTTAAAATTGACAGGGAAATAATAAAATTTCAAGACAAGCACAAACTAAGGCTATTTATGACAACCTAGCCACCACTACAGAAAGTACTTAAAGAAATATTGTGCACACAAGAAAAAGAAAATCCCTCTTCACAGGAGCACAGTAAATAGTTTCATGCACAGGAATAACGAACAAAGGAGAGACTGAGAGTGAGCCATCATATCTAAAAGAGTAAACCAGGAAACCCCTAATCCCAATACAGGATGTTTTCTTCCACTACTGCAGGTGAGCACATCTGACTGCAGGTAAGTACATGGGTTGCTATATCATATACCACACACAAATGAAAAACAAATGATGCATGGTTGTTGATTGAACTAAAAAATTCACCCATTTCTATCCATTGTTCCCAGGAAACACTCTTTACTGGAAATGGCCCGCACAAACAGTCAAAGGATGGAGATCAAGCTACCAAGTAAATTGCAACCAAAATCAAGCTGGTATGAGCATTCTAATAACAGATAAAGTAGACTTCAAATCAAACTTCTCAGAAGAGATAGTGAAGACCGCTATATGTCAATAAAGGTAAGGATTCATCAAGAAGATATAAAAAGTGTAAATATTTATGTCATGAGTACTAGGGCTCACAATTTTATAAACTCAATATTAACCTAGGTGAAGGAAAGGAACGAACCAGTTAGAGGAAATTTGGGGAGTACAAGGGTGGATGGAGGAGGAGAAGGCATGAGAACAAACTTCCATGACACATGTGTGTGCAGATTCCCTGATGAAATGAAATGCATTACTCTGCATGCTAACCTAAAAACTAGTAGAAAGCAAAAACACAGAAAGGCAGTGAGTCCTGAGAGAATAATCACGTCAGACTGCAGTTCTCCACCCTCATCTTTACAAAGGTCTTCCAAACTACAAATCAGTGAGGAAACTTCATAGCTAAGCTGAACCACAGATGAAATGGATTGAACAGATTCCCTATGGAATACTCCATCTGTGATTGTCTGAATCAGATGTCCCTCATAAACTCATGTGGTTTGAATTCTTGGTCCCCAGCTGGTGGCAACTTGGGAGGTACTGCCTTGTTGAGGAGGTGTGCTCCTGGGGATGGGCTTTGGGGCATATAGCCCAGCTCTCCTGTTGCCAGAGTTTTCAGCTCACTTTCTTCTTAGTTTCTATCTGCTGTGGCAGATTATGATATTCAGCCTCTGTTCTGCCATCCTTGTACAGTCATGATAGAGCTTCCTTTCAAGACTGTAGGACAAAACAAACCCATTCCTTCCATCAGCCTTTGGTCAGGTGTTTTCCACGCCCCACCCCAGCAATGCAAAGGTAACTGCAACATCCTCCAACAGATGAAGAATACAGAATTCTTTCCTTGCATGTGTGTTGTGTATAATATGTGTGGTATGGTGGATTTGGTGTATGCATGTGTGTGTGCAGATCCATGTGTCCATTGTATGGACATATGGATGCCAGCAGGAATGTGGGGTTTTACTCCTCCATTGCTCATCCGCTTGTTTTGTTGAGACAGAATCGTGCCAATTCCAGAGCTTGCTGTTTTCATGAGTCCCCATGATTCTCCAGTCTCTGCTGCCCACAGGACTGGGATTACAGGAAGGTTTGGCCCCTGGATGATGTACTTTCAAATGGACAGTGAGATATCTCTCTAGCCTCTGGATAATATACTTGGGAATGGACAGTGAGGCAGGAAATGAAGATGCTCACACAACTGACCTGACCTCTGGGACACAGTTAAGGCAGTTCTAAGGGAAAAGGTTACAGATGAATATGCTTACATTAAAAAGCCAGAGAGATCCCCCCAAAAAATAACCTGATGATACTCTTCAAGGTAATAGGAAAAATGAGAATAAGCCAAACTAAAATGTAGTAGATGGCAATAAGTAATAATGAACTTCAATTAATGAAATGGAGACTAAAAACAATATGTAGAATTCATCAAATAGAGATGGTTCTTTGAAATGATAAACAAAATCAACAACCCCTAGCAAAACTAACCAAAAGAAAGGGAAGACTCAAATTGCATGAATTAGATAAGAAAGGTGAGATGTTCAAATAGACTGCAATGAAACCCAGACAATCATCATGAAATAGTTTGAAAAGTTGTATACAAAATATTTTTTGTTGTTTTTTTTGGGGATTGGGTCTCGCTCTAGCTCAGGCTGACCTAGAATTCACTACATAGCCTCAGGGTGGCCTTGAACCCATGGTGATCCTCCTACCTCTGCCTCCCGAGTTCTGGGATTAAAGATGTGCACCACTACACCTGGCCTACAAAATATTCTTATAAATCCAGAAGAATCCCTAAACACACATACCTATGACCTTCCAAAATTAAATTTATGAATGTATAAAAACTTAAACATACTCATGTCCAGCAATGAGATGGAAGCAATAATGAGAAGTCTCTCACAACGAAAACCATAGGACTGGACGGCATGACCGAATTATCAAATTTTTAAGGAAAAGCTGACACCAGACCTTCCCAGTGACACAAGACAAAAATGGAAGGAATACTGCCATACTCATTCCAGGAACCCAACATGACCTTGATACCAAAATAAGATAAAAGATGAATAAAGACTGTGATAATGACTCCACCAGAAAACTCTTAGATTTGCTAAAACCATTGAGCAAAGTAGCAGGATGCAAAAATACAAACGTATGAAACATCAGTATCTTTCTTAGATACTCCTAATGAATTGGCTGGGAAGAACCCAGGGAAAACACCCAAGAACCAAGTTGTTCAATCAACTAATCGGGCTAATGGATTGAATCAATAGCTCTCAAAAGAAGACGCACAAAAGGCCAATAAATGTTTGAAAATGTACTCAACAACCTTAGCTATCGGAGTAAAATAAATTCAAAGAACTTTTTGATTCTATTTTACTTTAATAAGAATGGCTAATACTAAGAGAACAAATGACAATGAATGATGGTGAGTGTGTGGTGAAAGAGGAACCCATATTTATTGCTGGTGGGAATGTAAGTTGGTCTAGGCAGTGTTGAAATAAATATGGAGATTTCTCGAAAAACTCAAAATAGAGCTACCATATGACCCACGTATATTATTCTGGGGTATATACTTGAAGGATTCTAAGTCAACATATGACAAAATCTGCACATCTATTTTATCACTTCACTATTTATACTAGCTTAGAAATGTAAACAGCCTAGAATTCCTTCAACAAATGAATGGATGGGGAAATGCGGTGGATATGAACAATGGAATATTACTCAGCCTTAAAGGAAAAAATGAAATCATGAGAGGCAGGCTAGACTAAGAAAGATAAATACCATGTTTCATTTTTCTCATATGCAGTACTCTCTCTATTTTCTCTCCTCTCTTCTCTCATATACTTGTATATATAATAGAAGATGGAGGGGAGGGAGGATGAGGGAGAAATGTGGGGAAATGAACAAATAAGGACAAAGTATTCTTGAAAATGGCAGAGGGAAGAGGATCGCCATGGGTTCGAGACCACTCTGAGATTACCTAGTGAATTCCAGGTCAGCCTGAGCTTGAGTGAGACCCTAACCTGAAAAAACAACAACAACCAAAGAATATTTTGTATATAACTTTTCCAAATACTTCATGATGATTGGGTTTCATTGCAGTCTATCTTAACATTTACCTTGTATTCTAACTTGAACTAATATAAAAATAAAGTTCCCATTCATCACAATTTGTTAAAAAACTAGTATACTAGACAGTGTGTACTTAGAATATTTTAAATTCTAGAGAAAATTATGTTGGACAGCACTGGTTTAGGTAGTTTTTAAACAATACTAAAATTGACTCAAAAGCCAAAAAAAAGAATTTAGAAGAGACAAGTTGCAGACCCAGGGACAGCAGAGATAATCAAGTTCCATTTCTACTCTTTGAGCTAGGTGTGACCTTGAACAAGTCCCTGGAGCTCTGCTGCCACTTCCCTATGGTGAGATTTATAACATTTATTTATTAAATTAATTAATTAATAATAATTAAACAATAACTTAATAATTAATCAATTGATTATTATTAATATTCCTCACAGGATATTATGAAAAGTAATTAATGAAATATCTCATGGGGGAGTAGTTTATAAATTGCAGATGATGAAGAAGCACCAAGGAAATGGCAGAAATCCTACATTATCAAAAAGTCACATGACCATGTAAAATTAATTACAGGAGGTTAGACAGTATCCAATCAGTAATTAAGTGGAGTGTGTTTGAGGGGACAGACGGATGATGGACAGATGGGGGGTGTACTACCAAAGGTGTAAAAGCGGGTTTAAAAAAAATCCAGTTCAGTTCAGTCCAATACAGTTTTAGGAGACAACTAAAATCCTGACCTTTGCTAAACATTTTGCCAAGACATGCAGCTTTTGATCTCCTTTTACAGAAGGACCAAGGCGGGAAATACCGCTGGGAAAACAAAGCCTGTTCTGTGTGATTGGAAGCCACGTTTTCTACATTGTTATTATATTCAGTCCATGAGATGGAGCCAACTGTTCAATGATGGTGAAAGCGGAAACGAGGTCTAAAGACTGTGCCATCAGCCCATTTTCTGTCATGCCACAGAGTGGGCATTCTGGTGCCTGCTGGCAAGGGCAGCCAATGTCCTTATTAGGCACTGGCGGGTGATCTTGGATGAGGAGTCGGGTTCCTACAGAATCAGGGGCAATCATGAATGAGACTTTCAAGTTCCAAGACTTCCTTGAGCCCATCAGAATTTCAAAAGCACCAGCTTGGCACATCTCATGATTTGTGTGTTCATTTTGGTAGGCTTGAGCTTTTGTGTCTTTGACATTTTGCCCGCTAACAGTTTTGCACAGAGGATAATTGTGCGTGCCTGTAGACTGGCCTACACACTATTGGCGAATTCAACTGAGTCGCTCTTTGGCTGCAGAGGCTTGTTTTGATCGTTTGGACTCTCCTGTTAGGGATTTTAATACAAGAACTTGACCCTAGAGGCTAAAGAGATAGACATGAGCTCTGGAAAAAACAATCCAGTTTCTGTTGTTGCTCCCATGGGGAAAGTTTCCTATGATATATGAATGTGCCAAGCTTGGGTTTGGGCACAGTAGTCAGGCCTATCTATGTCCCAGGGATAATGCACATTCATGAAGGAATGTGACTGGACACCCAGTCTCCAGTTGTACAATCACAATTATAGTGCCTGATGTGTAAAGAGAGAGCCACCTGAGGTTGTGCACAGTGAGGGATGGCCATGAGAATATCAATATTCCTGTAGTTCACATCAGGGTATTGGGGTTTAGTAGGTAAAACCCCATTTCCTTATATTTGCTCCTTTCAAGGTCTTAACGAATCCACAAGACTGGAAGCAAATGAAAAGCCCTATGGTGTGATTAGGTGAAGTGTGGGTTTATAAAGCCTTTCTATTAACTGTCAATAAATCCTTGTTTACCAGAGGCTATGTGCCAAGTGTTTTCCCAGAACGTGGGTAAAAGTGAAGAACACACCAAATTCTTGCCTACACAGGCAAAGCTCATGTTGTGGTAGAAACATTTACTGGAGGATTGATTAAGCAGATAACCATATAGTACCATGTGAGAGGTGGATGCGTATAGTGAGGAACTATCAAGCAGGCTGACAAAGATAAAAGGTCAGAGATTGGAGGACTGTTTCAGAGCAGAGCCAGGAAAAGCATCCATGGACAGGAGACTCTGGAGGAGAGCAGACTTTATGTAAGTGGTGGTACGGGGGCGGCTGGTGTGGAAGAAGATGGAGTAGCAGGCACGAAAGAGTTAAGATGGGATCAGATTTTGCTCTTAGAGAAGTAGGAAGGAATTCATGTCAGTGTACTGTCAGTGGAAAGAAGAAAAGTTGGATAGGACTGGAAAGGCAGCATTGCAGGGATGTGCATTTGGACTGTCCTCTTAAGGATTTTAATACAAGAACTTGACCCTAGAGGCTAAAGAAATAGACATGAAGCTCTAGAAAAAGCAATCAAGTTTCAATGTACATTGAATTACCATCATGTAGATTTCAGCTGGAGAGCATTGTAATCATACCTGTACATTTCTGTGACCAAAATGAGAGTCACATTCAATGGCACCACAGCATGTGAGAGCAAAGAGACCAATTATTCCCTCTCTCAAACGCTATTTACTGGTCAAGGGCAGAGACCACATCTACACATTATTGTTCTCCTGTTTTGTCTTTTCCTGATACTTTGAAGGTACCTGGCAGATGCTATATTTGAAAGGGTAGGTGAGGCAAATTTTCACTGTAGATGGAGAACAGACATACTTTTGACCTCTCATGCCTTAGGGCCTTTCTCACAGATCAGTCTTCCAGGAAGAGTGAATTGGGTATCTTCTATTGTTCAGTGTTCCCTGAATAACTCCTTCGGATTATGGGAAGATAAGTGTCGTATTTGACATGCAGTAATTACAAGGATATAGTGGAGGAGTTGGGGAAACATCACATGAAATGTGACTCTGGGAAATTTGAATCACACAGACAGCAAAGCTCAAGGCTGGAGACCAAGACTCCACATGGGAGCTGATCAACTTATTGTCATGGCTTGAAAGGTACTTTTCAGATTTCAACCATAGAAACATGAAAACTTTCCTCCCCTTGTCAGTATAAATTCTATTTGATAAGGTCAGTGAG
This sequence comes from Zapus hudsonius, assembly GCA_004024765.1. Taxonomy (NCBI): domain Eukaryota; kingdom Metazoa; phylum Chordata; class Mammalia; order Rodentia; family Dipodidae; genus Zapus; species Zapus hudsonius. The sequence goes on along the minus strand of PVHP010001704.1, from coordinate 8,378 downwards.
TGTTTGGTAAGAAGTAGGTCTTTCTTCTTGTATGCCCCTCACTGCAGAGTTGTCTTGACTTGTACCAAGAAAACCACCCATTTCTAGCTAAATAAAACAAGCAAATTTGTGTAAGCCTTCTCAGAATTTTGATTTGTGTGGGTCAGGTGAAGCTATAAGACCCCACCTGTCTCTAAGAGACATACCTTCTTCACTTTCACAGTCATACTTGGAGATGATCTGAGGAGCACTATAGAAACATGCAGCATTATTACTGTCACCATACAGCATTATTGCTATTACAATATAATATTCCTACTATCACAACAGCATTATTGCTATCATAACACAGAATTATTACTATCATAACAGTATTATTACTGTCACCACACAGCATTATTACTATTACAATATAATATTCCTACTATCACAACAGCATTATTACTATTGAAATAGCATTATTACTATCACAACACAGCACCATCACTATCATAACACAATACTATCACAATAAAGCATTATTACTTTAACAATATACCTTGATTACCATCATAACAGCATTCTCACTACCACAATACAGCATCATTACTACCACAACACATCAATGTTACTGTCATAATGTAGCATCCCTGGTATCACAGCATGACGTTATTATTATGACAATACAACATTGTTACTATTATGACACAGCATTGTCACTATCATACTACAGCATTATTACTATCATAATGGCAAGAAAGGCAATGATTAAATTGCAGTTGGGGGAGGGGAGTGGCTGTGGAGAAATGGCAAGTAGAGACTAGTCACCTTTACCCACAACTCACACACATCTGAGTAAGAATTGCAGCACCAAAAAGTTGGTTGTGTGTTAGAAATAAGGAAACAGGTGTGGGTATCATTATGACATTTCTCAAAGATGTGTACTTCAATATATTTTACTAAAACTGTTCAAAATACATTCCATTCTACTAAAACTCTAGAGTATAGGGCTTGGGAGATTACTCATCAGTTAAAGGGGCTTGTCTGCATAGCCTTCCCATCAGGGTTTTACTCTCAGGGCCCATGTAAAGCTGGATGTAAAGTGACATGTGCATCTGTGATCTCACTGCACCTAGGACAAAGGGAGACAAGCCAGGAGAATCCAGAGTTTCTGGTCCAGCTTCTGGCAGCTCGTTTTCATGGCAAGAAATGCTGTCTCCAGGAAGGTAGAATACAGGCTCCTCAAATTTGTCCTCTAACCTCCACATGTACACTGTGGCGTGTGCACCCATGCACACCCCAAAATAAATAAAAGTAGTGCTTATTATTATTTAATATGATTTCTATGAATATCGGTTTAGACTTTGAAGTACTCCATTCCAAGCCCTTTTCACTTTGATGGTTTCCATGGAGAAATCTGACGTTACTCTGATGGGTATGCCTTTATATGTGATTGTTTTTCTTTTGTTGCTTTTAGAACCCTCACTTTGCTTTCAGTATTCAGGGTTTTTACTATGATGTGTCTTGCAGAGTTTCTTCTTTGGTCCTACCTGTTTAGTGTTCTGTGTGCTTCCTGGATCTGAATGGGACTCTCTTTTGCACGAATGGGGAATTTTTCTTCAATAATTTTCTTGAATATGTTCTTTATGCCTTTGGCCTGATAACCTCAAATGCAAGATTATCTCAGATATCTATTACTTCAGATGAATATCTTTAGTTGCTCTGGGGGCTATGAAGAGGGTGTGAGTAAGTAACTGTGAGTTACCTTTGTTTTTCACTCTTTCACTGATCACCATTTTTAGGAGTCTGTGATTTTGAGCATCTAGCATCTCCTCATTCACTAAGCATTACAGAGCATCTGTTAAGTGGTATGCCTGCGGTTAGACTGCAGGATTAATGGGATTAATATGATTTGTTCTCTGTCTTAAAGGGTATATTTGTGGATGAGGGAGTCATTCAAGAACATCGATGAGGCAAAGGTGTTCAGTTATTGAAGCTTCCCCATTGCCCCATGTGCCATCATTAAATTTGTGTCTCAGACATCTCTCTTTGGGGTCAGCAAGTAGGGTGAATTTAAGTTGATTGTCCCTGCAAACAGAGAGAGCCTACAGCCATGGCAGAAGTATACATGAGAGCCTAGAGTCTAGTTACTGGTCCTTTGAAAGATATCTCATGTTGGAATCCCCAGTACATGTCATTTTTCAAGAGATAAGGTGGAGGGAAGGAAGGGGTCTGTAAGACTTGGGTTAATCAGTGTGATTAATGGTTCCTTGATGTGGCCTAGTTGCAAGCAGAAAACTATACTCATATGAATATTTGGGAGCTTGCTTTGAGTTTGAAGGGATAATTTGTAGTGAAGGAATAGTCTTAGAGATATTTTGTATAAGGTTTTCTTAAAGGGCTAGGGTTTCATACAAAACCTAAACCTTTTAGATATAATCCTAAATGGTGCCTAGAGAGTATGTCCCATGAAAATGACCAATATTATTCATTCTTTTCTACCAGAGTAGATTTCCAAGGGAAATTTTGGTGACAATTTTGGATTTAAGGTCTTAGATGGTCTTAGCCTTTATTTTTCTACAGTGCCTGTGGGAAGAAGAAATCAGGGGTTATTCCAGGCACAAGGTTCATCAAGTACATAAATTATGTTCTCTCTGCACAAGATGTCCTCTATAAACTCTTCTAGGAAAGATGTAACATCTAAGACTATTAAGATTACACAGTAAAAAAAGCTTATTGTTTTGAATTTATAATTTCTAAAGGCCAATCACTTGGCTGTTTCTCACTGGGAAGATGACCATCAGCATGAACTAGCAATACACCTTTGTAGGGGTGACATATTGCCCACTTAGAGAACAAATAGCTTTTGGGTACCATTGGAACTTTGCCTGTATACAAGTATTTGTTGGTCATTGCAAAGGAGGTCGAATGGAAATAAGCCAAACTTCATACCAGCCTTAGGTGGAACAGTTTGTGATTGTTGCTTTCTGTTTCTGTGGGTCTACAAAAGGGGTCAGAGTTTAAATTGAACCAGGAAAAATAAGACTAGCATGACTCCTTCTTAATAAAATTAATATAACTAGCAAACACCTAGCAGGAGAATAAGATCCAATCATCAACACTAAAATATTTTTGATTGGCACTGTATTAAACCCCGTAGAAGTCAACCCTATTCCAACATTGCCAAACTACCTGAATTTTGGTAACATAATTTTGGTATCTTCTTCTTAGAGGTCCATTAAGTTATGGTGAAGAAACTGTATAAGTTTTTTAAGGTATATATAAACCCGTGTTTATATGTTTTAATCAATTAGGAATTACCTTTGTAGCATTGGCAACAGTGTGGGCCATTGTTGAAATTAAAGGTGATTATTTTTTTGCCTCAAGGCTTTCCAACTGCCGTGCATAAAAATATCTTTACCATTTGCAGAAATAATAAGGAATTCATAAGGACATAGTCCAAGATGTAAAATCATTCCTTACTATGTCTAACAGATATATTTTTTTCAACATCATCATAAGAAGAAAATACCCTTGAAGTAAGACAACTCTGATTCAGTTGATAATAACATGTTGGATACCACATTAATTATTTCAATACACATGATCTCATTATATCACATTTTACTAAATGAAGAAATAGAAATTATTGTCTTTCTTTTCAAAGCTACACAAATCATAAGGGAGCAGAACTAAGTCTTGAAGCTTGGACTTTGCAACTCAAGATTCCTGTGTATTTGTGGTCAGTCTTCTGATTTCAACACCTGGCTGCTGATGGCCCCCAACTCTCATGTAGACAAGATGAGTCCCAGGTAACGTCTCTACCCACCCACTGGTACCCCCACATTCACTCCTTAACCTAGGGTCTGCTTCACCCATGGAAAGTTTCTATCTTTGTTTGCCATTATTTCCTATATTTCTACCATCATTGAGACAAGAACTTTCAGGATTCTCTAACTTTTAGAAATTTTGCTTTCATAGGTCTTAATTGTGAATGGCAGGCCATATATCAGCTGTTAGGGCCTCTCAACTTTGAAAGGAAGTTTCAGTGCTTATAATTCTTATGTACTTTTGGTTGGTTTACCTGAAACATTTTTGTTTATTTATCAAGATTTCAGAAGGTTTTTTAGTATCTGCTTTCAGCATCACTAGTAGAGTGATATTTACATATTGAGTTGTTTCTCCTTTGCCTACACAACCAGTAGGCACGGTCTTGTAGTAAACGTCTAGCTATCTTCCTAAATGAAACCAGAGAGGCTGTCTACAAATGAAATTACTTTGGTTTAGAGTTGATGAGGGAGTATATTAGAAAAGAACTCTTTTACTCCCTTGTTATATGTGTTTTATGAGAGGATACAGGAAAGGATTCAGGGTAATGACTTCAAGAGCTGGTGTCTTGAAATATCAGGCCACATCTGATGGCTAATCCAGGGTTAGAGAAAGAAAATTCCCTTGTGGTGTATCATTGCACAATTGCAAAATGCAGATGTGTAATAGGTCCTGTATCTTTGCCTAGCACATCTGGTATTCCTGATCTTAAGCAGGTGCCTAGGATGGACAGACCACATGTCTATTTCAGGATGACACATTTCTGTTGTTTCTAGGTTGCTTTTCAATTTCCTTTGGCTTTGGTAAACCCAAACACATTAGTGATGAAAAGGGCAATGGAATGGAACTTGCTGAACAAAGGATAAACAATGTAGCTGTGTCTGCTGGCATTATGAGGTTCTAGGTTCAGAAAGTTAGTAAGATACCCTATAACTGACAGTTTGTGACAGTCCAAATATAACGTGTAAGTGTTTGTTGTGACTGGCTGAATCATACATTCCATGGATGAGGCTCATCTCAGAATTGAGGCTTGGCCTGATTGTCAGCCAGAGCCATTGTTAGGTTTTAGCCAACCATGGATCAGCATGTCATAAATATTTACTGAGTTGTACCTTTCCTTCACTTAAGCCTTTGTGCCTTCAAACCCAAATCCATGGAAGCACTCGAACAAAGTTTACAATCACAAGGCTTCAGCCAGGGTACATCATGTGAAAATTCCCTTAGAGAACATTGTGAGCTCACCTACCTGTGCTGTGATGTCTTTTTCCCTTAATTTACTGCAGCCTGGAGTGGAGTCATTGTTAGAGTTCTAGAATGAAAACCACATGGCTTTTTATGTTTATGCACTGCTTGTATTGTGTTCTCTTTCAATCCCAGGCAGGATGGTGAGAGAAAGGGAGGGAGGGAGAGAGAGAGAAAGAGAGAGAGAGAGAGAGAGAGAGAGAGAGAGAGAGAGAGAGAGAGAGAGAGAGAGAGAGGAGGGGGCATGGTGATGCACACCTTTAATCCCAGTACTCGGGAGGCAGAGGTTGAAGGATCACTGTGAGTTCAAGGTCACCCTGAGACTCCATAGTGAATTCCAGGTCAGCCTGGGCTAAGTAAGACTCTACCTCAAAAAACGAAACAAAACAAAAAAAGTCATATGGAAACCTACTACTTTGTAAAATAATAATAATATAATTTAGGAAATAAAGTCTATATTTTTAAAAAAAGTTCCAGAATGTCATGAATTCTAAAGTTTGAGAATCTCTAGGTGTTAGTAAAGTATGTTAGTTTTCATAATTTTGAAATAGGCTTTAAATAGAATTTAGGGCTAAAATACACTACTTTTAGAGACATTGTTTTCATGGATCAGCAGTAACCTTACAGACTGTTTTTTGGCTTATCAGCTATGCTGCTAATAAAAATTTCTCCACGATTAGCCTTTAGAAAGGTCAGTGCAAGATTTCTGCTCAGAAATGATTCTTCATAGGATGAAGATTTATTTTCTGGCATGCTTATGAGGGGTGTGTGTCTGCACGTGCATATGGAGGAGGAAGAATGTTTGAGAGGGGGCCTGTGTGCAGGAGGACTTTGGATCACTCCCTCTTCTCCCAATTCTTGGATTATTGACTCCTGGGACTAGGAAGAATTTGTCTGCTTTATGATTCATAAAATAATTTTAAGTAATTTTCTTTGTCTTTTTCTATTGTAAAAGAATAGGTAGGTAATTAGAATATCCAAGCTCTTCTCATATCTCCCATTTTTCTTTCTTTTTTTCAAATCTGCACAGTGAAGATGTAAGAGCTCCATATAAAAACATTCATTTAGCTGTAGTGGCACATGTCTGTAATCTCCACATTACTCATGACACTGAGCAGGAAGATTGCAATTTCAAGTTTAAGAGTCGCTGGGATAATATAGCCTCTGTCTCAAAATAATAATATGACATAAAAGCTCTAACAATGAAGCTCAGTGGCGAAGCAATTATCTAACCTTCATGCATGAAGCCCTAGGTTCACACCTCAGCACTGAAAGAAATAGAAGAGGAAATGTTTAAGGGACCCCAAATACCACTACCACCAACAAAGAAACATTCATGATGATTCTATTCATCCCTGTTAGAAGTCTGTGTATCATAACTCACTGAATTATAAGATACAAACAGATACCACACACATTCAATGTCACTATGTAATATAACCAATAGTGAGACCAAGAAACAGTTCCTCATTGGTGCCCTATCTCTTTGGTCTGAAATACCAATCACTAAGCCTTCCCCAAAATAACCACCTTTCTGATGGCTCAAAATCATCTTGACTTTGAAGAAATATGTAATCAGTTGGCCTCTATATTTTGCATAAGTATAAGGGATTCGTTTTGCAAACATTGGAATCAGTAACATCTTAAAGATCAGTGTTCTTTAGCACGAACCTTCCATACTTAATGCTGACTTTTAACAAGGAGAAAACTTTTCTGTTGCTTGTTTGAAATTTCTTTCATCAAGTGTAATACGTAGGTATAACTTAGCTCATTTCTATCTCCTCCTTAGCTTCCTTCTATTTTGCCATGTGCCAAATAAGACTTCTGGGTGGTATTTGGTTGTAATCACCATCAATTATGCCACATGGGGAAATTTGAATTATTTTAAGTCAAGTCTGAATTTAAAAAAATTTCTCCAATGGAAAAGTTGGCAAACTGATTAAAAATAGGATAATAGCTGTCACATCATAGTTCATGGGGACTAGAGACAGTACAATAGGAATACTCATTTGCTATTTTAAGGCTCCAAATAAAAGTTAAAAAGTTAACACAAAGCTCTTAATGACTTCACATGCTTTTCCATTAGGCAGAAATCAAACTGGTATTCTCAGCAAGGGGCAAGTCTATTGTCAATAGGATTAAAAAGGAAATTATCACACAATGTGAAAAGAATACCCTAGGTGGGGTCTGAAACTTTGCTGCTTGACCAAAGGCATTTTTATGTAACCTACTATGTCTATTTTCAAATCAAAAAGTAAGGACAATGATATATTCTTTCTGGAGCTATGGTTAGACGTAAATAAACTTCAGAATATAAGGTTTTGTTTCTGAGCATCTAGGAAAATTATTGGCTCAGTACTTGTGTGGGATTACTGAAACTGTCAGCATTTCATGATCACAATGGACATGAAAACTGAAATGAGTTAAGAATAAGATAATATTTAGTATGTCCATCTTTTGTGCCTTTGATCATTAATTTTTATTTTTCATTTTAAATCAATGCATACTAATTGCCTAAAATTTAGAAAGAGAGATATGCCAAAAGAATTTCCTTAATCCCATACCCTCAAAGTCAACCAGAGTGACTACAGTGTGTATGTGTGTGTGTGTGTGTGTGTGTGTGTGTGTGTGTGTGTGAGAGAGAGAGAGAGAGAGAGAGAGAGAGAGAGAGAGAGAGAGAGAGAGAGAGACAATAGGAACTTACTTGCCCCTGCATACATGTGAAGTTCAGAGAACAACTTTTCAGTCAGAAGTCAGTCCTGGCTGTCCACATACTTTGAGACAAGTTTCTCTCTCTGCATCTTGTTCTTGTTTTGTGCTATATGCTAGGATTCTGGGAAATTCTCCTGTCTCTTCCTCCCATCTCACTACCAGCATGCTAGGATTCCAGAAGTCTACAAACTGCCTCAATGTCTATCAGAATGCCTTACATACAGTAGGTATATTTAATTTCTGATCAACTGACCTTTTTCTAAAAGTTAAGAACATGGCAAAAATCCTTTGTAAAATTTTACTTATGTAGTAGTTTCAATGCAAATGTCCTCCATAGACCCAGGTACTTTTGATTAAGTTTTCTACTTAATGTCCAGTAGACAGAGCCATGCTGGAGGAGGTTTGGCACTGGGGGCAGATTTTGAGTCTAGCCTACTGTATGTTCAGAGCCAGTTTAAACTCTGGCTGTTCATGCTCTGCTGTGAATATATGATTAAGTGACCCAGATTCCTCTGCTCTGATGAAGCTTCTGCTCAAAACTGTAAACTTAAAATAAACCCTTTCCTCCCATAGGCTGCTTCTGGTTGAGTATTTTGCCTCTACAATAAGAAGATAACTACTACAGAAAAAAATTGGTA
>PVHP010001703.1:0-101703 GCA_004024765.1 Zapus hudsonius | reverse complement strand
TAGCTCAGTGTTACAGAACATTCCAATATGTCCTGAATTTGTCTTCTTTTCTCTGTCGGCTGGTATCATTAAAGTCAGTGTTGTTGTTTTTCTCTCCATGTATTTCACACTCTTGTCAAGAGCAAGTTAATTATCAAAACTTTTATTCATACTTAGTACAAATTGATTTAAATTTTATACTCTAAACACCATGTATTACCATAATCTCAATTTAAAATATTGTCTAGAGTTTTCAAGAGTTCACCCTTCTTATACAAACTAGGAAATCAACTTTTGAGGTCACCATTTTCTAGAGAATCGGTTAGTTTCATTATTTTTGTCAGAGATTTTACCAGACATGCTAGGAAGATTGATTTTTGAAGTAAATTAACTTGGTAAAAATATTTCACGAAATAATCGGGCTGAGTGGGCAAGCACATTTAGAATATGGTCATGAGAAAATATATTAGGAAGACTGAAGCAAATTCTCATCATACAAACAGCAAGTTGCTATTGAAAGTTGGATTCTTAGAGTCTCTGTGGTGGTTTGAGTCACATGACACCCACAAACTTAAAACTTGTTTCCCAGCTCCTGGCAATTTGTGAGGAGCCTTGCTGGAGGAGACGGGATGCTGGGGGTGGGTTTTGGGTATCATAACCAGCTTTGCTTGCCAGAGTTCACTCAGCTCAATGTAGCTGCTTTCTACCACCTGCTCTGGTAAGATGAGATGTCTCACCTCAGATCTATCATCTGTTCTCATCCAAGAAGAAACTTCCCCTCAAGACTACAAGCCAAAGTGAACACTCTCTTGCCACCAGGTGCTGCATTCATTGTCTCAGAAGTGCAAAGGTTCTTTGTCCCTCTGAACCTGACATTTGTGATCCTACACGCATAGTTATTGCTACAAGGAACATATTCTTGCTTTTTCTTATTCTCATTCAATTTTATAACTAAAGTTGTTTGTGACTATAAAGCTCTCTTCTCATACCTTAGTGTCTAGAGTGCAATGAGCATAGCATTAAGAATATGAGATTTCCTCAATGCTAAGATGAGCAAAGCAATAATTCATCCTCTCTGAGAAGTTTGATCTGGTAAGCAACCAAATACTGAACTGAACTTGCATTTAACTCAAATAACATTACTTCTTGCTGATTTCCAAAACAAAGTCAATTCTCCAATAACTCCTTTGGACTATTGAGATGTCCCTTCGAGGTCACATTTCTATAGACATTTGTAATATTCTAAGCATCAGTGCTATGTGAATGGGAAACAGAATTTATGGAAAGTTTCATTTTAGTTTTGCTGTGATCTCTGGGAGAAGCATTCAAAATCTTTCTTGTTCAGGTTATTCTCATGATGCTGATCCTCTCAAACTTAGATTTAAACTTGGAAAGCAAAGCACTAGAGTCATGGCCATAGAATTTGAGTCAGACAGGATACTGCCATCTCCACTCTCATCACTTACTAAATATTTGTCTCTGCTTGGCAATTTGTTTAATATATCAACTTTCGGACTTGAAGAGTCAGTTGTCATTGAACATCATTCTTTCAATTAATGTATTATCCCATAAATTCATCATTATTATGTCTAACACACAACAGTCTAGTAAAATTATCATTATTACCAGAAACAGCATGAATATTTCATTTTAAAATTCATGTTATCCTCTAAATTTGTTGGCTGACATAGATGTGGTGTAATTTTTCTGTAAAGAAGTAAGTGATGGGTGACCATTTGATGCTGTGCGGCATTATTTTTAAGACATTTTTTTTAGAGTGGATTGAAATAAAACTTCATCTAAACACAAACTATATAATATGGAGAGGTCTGTATAGGTCCATTTTGGAAATTGCTGAGAATTCTGTTATCGTCCCAAACAACAACAAAAAATAATAATTGAAACGTTTTTCATGAAACACCAATCAGAAACTCAAATAGCAAATTTTAAAATCAAACCTACCAGCACAATATATTCAACGTCGTACTAACATGACACTTATTGCTGTTGAATGAAAATTGAATTTAGTTAAAGACTTGTTTTGTGATTGAATCCTTGTGTTTGGTAAGAGCAGAAATATTTTTATATTTACAGTTAAAAAACATTTCAATTTATAACACACTAGTATACCCTATACTTGAAAACTATGAAGAGAAGAACCCCTCCTTACATTGTGATTTCATCTGCAACTGATGCTATATAAACTTTAATTATATTAAGTTTAAGTTAATGTCTATTCCTTTATATAGATTCAGATTCTTTTTCCTTGACTTGCCTTTTTAAAGAATTTAGTTTATTATCTTATTCATTTCACACAAGTCATGCAGCAGGCTTGGTTAAATAACAAAAAAATACAAAAGAATTCCCCTCAGGTAGTTTACATTCTGGAAAGAGAAAGAAAGCAAAATATTGCTGATTTCTAAATAATATAGTGTACATAAATTGACAAATATCCACCTAGTGCTGCAGAGCACAGAAGATCACATAAATCACCAGGGTATTCTGAGAAAACACCAAGAGCAGCCATGAGCTGAGCCTTGAAGAAAGAACTATAAAGGTTAGAGAAAAAGGTGAAGCCAGCATTTCTGTCAAAGGAAACAGCATGAATAAAAGAAGAGAACTGTGAAATGATATATTGTGTAAGGCACTTTGTAAAAATTGTATGGTATAAAATAGCAAGAAATGAAGCAGTTTCTATAAAAAGGGTCCAATTCATGCAAAGAGATCATGGACCATGGTTATGAATTTGGACTTAATCTTTGTGGTAATAGGAAGCAATTGGAGAATTGAATTGGGGAAGTGACTGACCCAGACAAATAGCTATCCATCTGCCCGAGTAAGTTAGCTTAGCCACTTATCAACTGAGGAATATTGAAAAGTTTGCAAAAATCCCTAAAATTTATTATTGCTTTATTGCTGAAAGGAATAGAGATATATTCAATTTTAATAATGTGTGACTTTTCCAATTAAGATTCCAATTTATTTACTACTAAGTGAATTTATTATTTCTAAAATTATAAATCTTTCATATTTATAGTGTGGGAGAACTTTTATGTCCAAAGGAATATAGAATCAACCAAGGCACATACTCACTAGTCAAAGTGAGAATTCAAGTCAGTGAACAGGGCGGCTGCTGAATTTCCAACTGGGGGAATATTCTGCTACTGTGTGTGTGTTCTTGCAGACAGGCAAGAGGATGCTCTTGCATTGAAACTTGCCTTCATGATGTCATAACCACTACAGGACAGACCAGTGAATAATTCCTCACCACAGTTTGGAAAGACATGCCAAGCATATCATGCTCATAGGAAGAAAGATAAGATGGAAGTTGAGGCTAACATTGTGATCACAGCTTGTTAAACAAAGAAAAGAAAGGGGAAAGACTGATAATAATTGAGCAGGTATATGATTTTTAAATGAAGATACAAGCATTCTCAAAATGGAGACTAGAGACTGAGGGGTTTTAGGAAATTAATCTTTAACTATTGAATTGAGCATGATCCGTAAAAAGCATTAAGACAAAAAATAATAGGATTAGGGAATCAAAAGAAAAATAAACTTATTTGCTAATCTAATAATTTTCTAATTAATTGATTGTACACATATTCTTCACTCATGTGATAATGATATAAAGATACCACTTTTATTTTTGAAGTACAAAATATGTTGAAAATAAATAATAAATGTTTAAATAAGAGAAAATTAAGGCATATTTCTCTTTATATGCCTGCAGAAATCCTCTAACCTCCAAATATAGAAATAACAATATTAAGAAAGACAACTGTCTCTAATTTAGACTGCTAAATCCATTTAGTTTACATAACCCAAGGAATTTAGATGAACAGAGGAAAGTGATATTATTTCTACCTTAGGTATATGCTGACCCTGGTCTTTGTGGCTGGTACTGATGGCACATAAGTAGTAGGTGTAGGTGAAGGTTGATTCCCATAAGAACAAATAATTATATCATTATTTCCATCAGGATAAAATAATGCAATTTGGCTAAAATAATCAAAGAAAAATAACTTTGTTACATTGTGACACGAAATTACATATTGTAAAAGATAAGCTCTCTAAAGGTGACCCTTCTTTCAACATTGCATAAAGATTGCAAACCATCTATCTGAAGGAAATATGCATTGTTCAGCTCATAGTTCATTGTTACAACCAAGATTTACTAAAGCAGCATGCTAAGTTGGAAATTTTTCTCCCGTATAGATATCATCATTTCTTTCTGATAGCAAAAGCAAAAGATATGGTTGATACCCTTGTAGCTCTTCGACCAGTTTTACATCAAACTCAGCAAATCAATGCTATTATTCCTTTACTTATCTACAAAAAAATCTTTAAATGTCCTTTGGATATAAATGTCAGCATCTTTCTGATGAAATAACAACAAAAAGGCATGAAAGCAAGGCAGCATCCAGACTCATCCTTCTCTGTAGCAATGCACCCATATTAACCATTGCCTTAAATAATGGTTTTTGAAATGTGTTAAAATTTGTAAGAAAACTAAGTTTGGATTTCTGAAATAAAGATTTCAAACTGACATTCGCATATTTTGTCTTTCCTATGCATATGTTTCTTAAATGTCTGTGACATTATTAGATAGCTCTCATTTCTTCTCCAAAATAGAGTCTCATGGCTGCATCTGTTTACTTCTCCACATACAATGCCATGAGGTCTTTTCAATTAAATGTAGGCTGTGTCTCCATGTGCTTTGATGGCATATAAAACAGTGTTGATTGCCCTCCACATAATGTCAAGTGGAAGAAAAAAATATTACAATCTCTGCACTGGATACTGGTATTAACTGGAAACAAAATGAATAATCACTGTTAAAGTAGCTCACACAACAGTCGAAAAATAATAGTATGAACTCTTTTCCCTGGTAGTAGTATGAGTCCTACATAATTTTTCTGAGTTTTCTCCCATTCTTGTCACCTCAAAACTCATGTCTCTTGGATCTAGCCTCTGAGAGGAATCTTGCTTAGCATTACCCATCAGCACATGCGGGAATGTAATTTCCATATTAGAGGATGCAAATTTGTCATCGCTTCCTACTGCTTTCTGTGTAATGAGAGCAAGCGTGAAGAGTGCTCTACCTGACAAGCTAAAGCACCTTCACCATCGCTTAACCTAAGAGGTTGCTTAAACAACTCCCTTCAAGGCAGATGCTGTGCGGAGACTAGTCTCCTGATTCTAGGGTGAGAACACCCAGCATCTGTTTCCTAGCAACAGTTCTCAGCTGTATGTCACTGTACCCTCCTTGATTTAGTGACTTCCACTGAGGCATCTGCTTTGGACAATTCAAGGCAATGGTCTGCAATTGGAAGGCGTAGTTAGTCTGCTCTTGTCTTGTCTTTCCTGTTTGCACTTGCACAATACAAGCTCACTGCCTTCTGGCTGGACCTGAAGACTGCAGGAGGGTCTTCCAAGGGGCCTGCAGGAATCTGGCACTTTTTATATTTTAGTCTTATTTCCAGTTTTTTTTTTCTGACTTCCCCAAATCAGTTTATACAAACAAGTGTTTTATTTTTAATTTTTATTTTGTTAACTCACCTTTTCCAACAGTACTAGGGAATGGGTTATTAAGCTCTTAACAATCCTAGAAGTTTGGGCAGAGGCAAAAATCCAATTTCTTTTTATATGAGCCTATTCAACCCGAGTCTATCTCTGTTACAGGAAATGGATAATTACATAAAAGGGAAAAAGCTAACAGCCCACTCCATAACTCTGACTTCTCCATGTCAAATTCTACAATGCATATCTATGTTACAGATATGATTTAAATTGCAGACATTTTGTCTATTTGTTTCAATTAAAAGAATTACAACTTCTCAACTTTGTATATTATCTCCATTGTCTCTCAGATACACTAACATAGGTAGTTTCAATTCTAGGGACTTCAACTTTGTAACACAAAAATTTGGCCTCAAGGACATGTAGTTATGGCTAATAATGAGCCTTGAAAGAGATACAACTATCATTTTTACCCTAGCCTTGTTCTGTTTTCACTACTATATCAAAATATGACAATAGTGGCTTATACATAACATATGCTAATTTATCTTTTTGGAAGCTGAAAACTTCTGGAATTAGGTACCAGCAGGTTCCATCTATGATAAAGGTCATTTTTTCTTCTTTCTTTCCTTCCTTTCTCCTTTCTTCCCTCCCTCTCCCTCTTCCTTGCTCTGTCTCTTTTTTTGTTTTTCTTTATTGTTTGCTTTCTCTGTGTCTTTTCCTTCCTTCCTTCCTCCCTCCCTTCCTTTTTATTTCATTCATCCTTTTCCTCTTCTCTGGCACAGAAGTGGCAGTTTTTCACCATTTCCCAGGTGGAAGGGTACAGGCAATCCCTGCACCATCTTTGTAATGCTATCAATGTCTTCATAATGACATAATCGTCCTCCAAAGCCTCACCTCTAAATTTTAATATTTTAAAGTTTCAACACATGGATTTAGAGCATATGCAAACAACCAGAACATTGCATACAAAATTGGGCTTTACTTATTGACACTTTTGTGACTAATTATTAAATGTTTTACGGTCATTGTTTCTGCATTCTCAAATTCAATCAAGTCTTAATCCAGTTTTATGATAAGCATGATGCTAACATTTAATATTTAGTAGTGGCCTCTTTAGCTTCTTGACTGTATAGAAAAGCTAATTTACATATGAAAAAAATTTAAGATGCAAAACAGAGAAGGAGAGAGGAAGAGAGATTTTGTTGTTCTGGAAACCTAGATGCAAGACAACATAAAGAAATCCAAGAATTAGTTGTGACAGAAATCACAGAGGGTTTCCACCTGTAATGTTAAAATAAGCATTGCAAATGTAGCCTATTTTGTAAACTTATCAAATCAATGCAATCAATTGAAATAATGATGTCCATCTCTCTCTATATCCACTGAGTTTAGTGTCCAAATTTTATGTCCAAATATTACAGGATGATATTTTTAGTATTTTTTTCCTAGTTCACCTGATTTGTAAAGATACTTCCCTGAAACTTACTACACCACTAAGTTTGAAGGGTATAAATGACAGATAAATGAAAACATTCAAAATCTAAGAGCTGACTCAGCCTACAAACACGATATCATATTTTTGGGAAAAAAGTGTTTAAGAAAACAAGATTTTTGTTCCAAATTTTTTTTTCTTCATTGTTCATAATGAGTTACATTGTTTAGTGGGCCAACCATGAGTTGTTATTCCCAATTCCCCGTTGCCCCCCTTCCCCATCCCCAGTCAGCTGGATATCCTCCTCCATGGGCCGTCTGTATCAGTCTTTGTGGTAGGGGACCATGGATAGCTCAGTCTTCAGCCAGGCTCTCATGTCCCAAGTGTGTAGTTACTGAGGGTTGCCAAGTCTCTGCTATTCTCCCCCACCACGGCTCTCACAATCTTTCCGCCCCCTCTTCAGCTCAGTTCCCTGAGTCGTGGTGGGCGAGTATTGAGGCTGCTTTGGTGTTGTGAGCTTAGGGGTTTTTGTGTCGAGATTCGTTGGTTTCTGTCTCACTGGCTTATCTTTTGTGGATTGAATGGCTATGGCTGTGGGTCCCTTGTACATCCAATCATTCTCTGTGGGGTTCCATATGGATCCTCCCCCGTATGACTCTGGTGGCTCATCTCATGCCAGGATCTCAGTTGTCTGCCTGCAATCGGTTGGTAGGGTTATATGGGCCACGGCTCCCTCGCTGTATCCTGAAAAATACAAACACAATCTCCATCGGAGAATGAGGTCAGTATCAGTTAACAAATATGCAACAATCTGGATTACCTAGCTTCTATTTTTAAAAGCCTCCCCGGCAGTCACTCCCATAGTGCATCTTTTCTTGGGAGCCCAACAGTATGGGATCCGTTGCATATGGCCCTGAATCCCCGGTTCCAATCAAGGGTTCCCCCTCACTGAGTGGAATATTTGGCCGAATTTAATAGCTGTTGATTGTCTCCCCCAGGCTCAGGCTCCTCCATTGCACACATGTTCTTTTCTTGGTTTCCTTTTCTCTCCCAGAAGGAGGTGTGGTCAGCCTACTCATGGCCTCAGACTGTGGAAAACAAGATTTTTTTTTAGAGTTTAAACTATACAATATTATGTTAGCATCACTAGAAACTGCAAATAACTGATTTAAAAAATATCAAAACTAGCTGTTAAAAGCAATCTTTTTCACCTGTTGCTGCTGCCATTAAAGTACTTTTAATTCATGGTCTCCAATGACTCAAAATTCCCTGTTCCCTTAAAGCTTGCTTTCCTGACTTTGGACCCAGGTTAACATGACTGGTATAATTCTGTTCTGGAATTGAGTACATGTTTGCATATTGCCTAATGATTATCCCATGACTGTTGTAACATGATTCTTATGTTTAGAACTTCATAATATTTAAGATGAAGATTTAAAAATATCTTAATAAATATGATATTACTTTATAAAAATAAATTAGTCAGTTAAACTCAAATTTAAATGTTAACAGAAAATAGAAAATTCTATATCAATCTCATATTTTAGGCATACGGAGCCTTTCAAACTTTGCATAAATTATCATGGGTCATAGATAGTAGAGAACTTCCTCTCATGGATTGACATTTCAGGTCCCTGCACTGTTATTCTCGGTAATAGTTTATTGACATAAAAATTCTCCTTAATGCAATTTAGCTTTTCATCGAACATTCTTTCTCAACCTCCTGGCTGTACATATGACTATAAGTTTAGGGTAGCATTTGCTGGATTTTTCTTTGTGATGATGAAATTTAGTCTGTGAACAAGAAATATGAGTCAAAATAATGTATCCTAAATTAATCTGGCCCATTAAAAACTTTCTATAATAGAGCCTGGGAAGATGAACCAGTAAGTAAGAGCACTTCATTGGATACATACATATATAGTATTCAGAATAAAATTTCACAGTGAAAGAAGCGTCCTAAACTATCTGATATTCTGCAATGTAGATTTATAAGGTAAAGCTGTACATTAAGATGCGAAGGCTCCCAAGATTGGCCAGCCTTATGCCTGACCATGGCCTTTCTATGTAACTTTTAACTTGGACACTTTCTCAGTGTCAAGATGGTATTTCTCAATATCTTTATTTAACTCTGATTTTGAGTTTTATAATTTATATAGGATAAACATGAAACACATTTACAAATTCAAATCATAAAATCAGTTTATGTTTTCTTTCAGTTATAGCACAATAACATTTTATGTGTTCAAAGTAAAAAAATGCAAATGACCAAAGAAACAATACCATTTATATGTTCCCCTCACTCTGACTAAACATAACCAAATGGACTTGCTTAGGAGATTTCACAATGAGCTGACCTGAAGATATACCCCTGTCACATCCTATTTCCAGCATCTTTGACCTCTCTTCAATAGAAATATGCATACTCTATCTTGTCAATCTTATCTCAGGTTCTGACAGAAGAGATTTTGTTTGAAGTAAGAAACATGAAGTGTACTTGTGTCAGAGGAGCCATAAGGACTTCATTCTATAAATCTTGACTCAGCATACACTTTGCACCATGACCTGGGAGAGTCTTCAAAGATACAATGTTGAAGAAGTTGTCCAGGTGTACTCAAACTTACCTTGCCACCTGATCTGTACGATGAGCTCTGGTATCAGCTAAAACCCTCTTTTGCCAAGTTAAGCTCCATTGCTTTAGAAATGAGGAGAATAGGAGAAAGACACTTGCCAGGCATTTAGGGGAGGGACCTAGAAATTGAGCAGTTTTGTCTTTTGACCTTGATTGTGCATAATTTGATTAAAGTGGATGTTAGGTTTAAAACTGCTTTCAAGTGGCTATGATATGGACAAGCTGACCAGGTAAAGGAAAGCTAGGACTCTGGAAAAACAACAACAACAGCAGCAACAAAAACAAATGGGTCTCAAAAGGCTCCCGATATCTTTTTGATTACCTTTTTTTTAATTGTCCATAATGAGTTACAATATTTAGTGGGTTGACAATGAGTTGTTATCCCCAATTCCCCGCTGCCCTCCCCTCCCCAATCCGCTGGATAACCTCCTCCATGAGTCGTCTGGATCAGTCCTTGTGACAGGGGACCATGGATAGACTAGTATTCAGCCAGGTTCTCCTGGCCATGCCTCTGGATAATCTCCCCCACCACGGCTTTCACAATCTTTCCACCCAGAACTCCTTGGTCTGGCCACAGGGAGAGAAAAAGCAGTGATCAGATCTCTAACTGGAAAGGAGATGCAAGGACACCTCATAGGTACTGTATATCTGAGCACATTCATTTCAAGTATAAGCTTATTCCCTTCATGACCAAATTTATAAATCTTGGTACCCACCCATCCATTGGCACCCACCCCCTTCAAACCTTGTGTTCCTTATGTGAATTCTAATCTTGCCTCCTCTTCTTGATTGCCTCTCTGCAAATAAAACTTATTTCTGAAAATAAACCCTTCCTAGTTTGTGAATCTCCTTCTTAGAGTTCATGAGACAAAGAACCCAAAGTCCCTTGCCTCAGATTGGCTTTGTATCCAGTGCCCTAGACCCTGATTCAAGCAAGAGCTGAGAAAAAGCTCTGTTGTTTTTAAGATCCAAGAATCACTGTGGGTTTACTTTCCTCAGGAGGCAAAGCCATACCAACAGAATGGAAGGACAGTTAATACACAAAAAAATAACTGAGCCCAAGTCATTTCAGAAGAGGAAGTAGCACAGAGAATACAGAAATAACTATTCAATATTGAAGAAGACTAACTAGGGCTGATTTTTCTCAATTTGTTTTCCTTTTAAAATTTGTAAAAAAATGTATGTTTTCTGCAAAGTAAATATAAATGAAATGATTAAGGATGATGTGTTCTTTATGAAAAAATAATCGTAATTGAAAATCTATTAAGCAAAAATTCTCTTCTATCTTACATTTTGAATTCTTTTTGACACATAGTTAGATATAATTCCATAGACTTATTACACTTGCCATCATATAAGCACAAGACAGAACAATGAAGCTGATTATTTGTTCATGAAATCTTACTGCACTCTTGCTATAAACATTATTTACTCACATTGAGTGCGTGACTAGATTTTTATGGGAAGGTTATATTTAATACACATTAGCACAAGTATTTAATATGCACTCTTTTCCCATGTTAATTCCACCTAGAATGATTTTAAATTCTTTATTCTAAAATCTAAGAATAGTAGGAAGATGGAGAAATAAGAGAGAGTGAATGAGAGAAAGAATTTCCCTTATGGGGTTCAAATTAACATAGGGATATATTTTCCCAATTTTATGGATATAGAAAAGTCTATAAAATTTTTGCAACCTAGATACTTTAAGAAATTGAGAAGAGGATATGTAGAATTCTTAAACTAACTCTGTCCTGAAAACACAAGTTATGAGTAAATATTATAAATATAATATTCAACACTTAGACAAAATTTGCAAATCATGATGGCTCAGTGGTTAAAGGCACTTTCTTGCCAGGCCAGATGGCCAGAGTATAATTTTCCAGTATCCACATAAAATCAGACGCACAAAGTGAGGCATGTGTCTGGATTTTCGTTGCAGTGAAAAAGGGGTATGGTGTACCCAATTTTCTCCCTTTCTCTCTCTCTTTCTTAAATAAAACTATTTTTTTTAATTGCAAACAATATTGCTAGAAGCAATAATATACGGGGTAATCATACTGGCCCTGTCCTCCTGAAATCACCTACTATCCTGTGTACAGCTCTACCTAGTCTTCCCAATCATATCTAGGCAGTGTTTCTTCCCCGAAATGAACACTCCACTTATATCCTTTATGCTATTTCTCTTCTCCATGATCCAATGAGATTAGAAAGATTGAGATATGAGACAGTAAATGACTAAGATTCAACTATATTTTTAACATGGTGAGTATACACTGAACCCTGCTATGTCACCCCTGCTATTATATTAGTGAATGATATAAAGTTAATATTTTTAATATCTTTATTATAAATAAGTATATACATTGTATGAGTATATACATTATATGAACAAATCTTGTGAAGGTGTCCCCATTTCCCTCCTCTCTGTCCCTTACCAACTTGGGTACTTCCTCAGTGTGCATACTGGATTTTTCTGTAGGATAGGAGTATGAACTGCACCCCTGAACTACAAGGTAGCCAGGTTTTCTTTCCTTTTTTTTTCTTCCCCCTTTTGTATTGTTGCTGAGGGGGGCAATGTCTCTGGATATTCTCCCCCACCATGGCTCTTAAATTCTTTCTTCCCCCTCTTCTGCTCAGTTACCTGAGTCATAGTGGGTTAGTTATGAGTCAGCTTTATTGTTGAGATCTTAAATATCTCTGGATCTTTGCCCTGGCTTGTGTTAGGTATCATAGGTGTCTGTCTCCATGGACCTTTTATGGGTTATCAGACTTGCTGTGGCAATTGGTCTCCTGTTTGTCTTGTCACTTTCTCACAGGTTTTATTTGAATACTGTGTGATGACTATGTGTGGTTTGTCTCCTGTCATGATGTCAGCCATCATCCAAAGTCTTGTTGGTGGAATTGAGTTTTCCCGCACCCACCTTTTCTTTACCTAGAGTCTGCACTTCAGAGCATGCAAGGTGGGTGGGACGTCAGGGTGCAGCTCCCCAACCTAGCCTCTCCTGGG
This sequence comes from Zapus hudsonius, assembly GCA_004024765.1. NCBI lineage: Eukaryota > Metazoa > Chordata > Mammalia > Rodentia > Dipodidae > Zapus > Zapus hudsonius. The sequence continues at coordinate 89,124 of PVHP010001703.1, read as the reverse complement.
GTCAGGGGTCAATAGATAGAACCATGGGTGGGCAGGCTGATGTGAAGCAAAGCAGTGGGCTTCCTTACCTGGCTTGAAACCCGATGTCACTGGGTAGGATCGTGGGGTGCACAGGCTGGTGGGGAGCCAACACACAATTCTCTCTCCTCAAAGGTAATATTTTGTTTATGTTTTCAATTTAAACTCTGATCTTTTGTATAACCATGGCAACATTCTAAACAAATACTCCTAAACTGTGCTACCTGGTATTCAACTCCTGAAAATTAAACTAGTTGGTGAAACTCAAACTTGTTATGAGCTACAAAAAATGGTTCAATATTATATTTTTGGAAATACTTTGAAAATGAATCTGAAAGGAAAAATGTCCAAAAATGAGATTAAAACATATGAAAGCTTAGTGAAGAGTATACAAGGTGTTGTGATGCCTCTGATATTGTTTAAGAGAACAATTTCACATAGTTCACAATTAAAAGTCTCTTCAGCACCTACCTTTTTTTAAAATAATATTTTATTTATTCATTTTCAAGCAGAGAGATACAGAGAGAGAGAGAGAGAGAGAGAGAGAGAGAGAGAGAGAGAGAGAGAGAGAGAGAGAGAGAGAGAGAGAGAGAACCAGGGCCACCACCTTGTGGGTCTGGCTTATGTGGGTCCTGGGGAATTGAACCGGGGGCCTCAGGCACTGGAGCCAAGTGCCTTAACCACTGAGCCATCTCTCCAGCCCCAGCACCTACCTTTATTTTCTGTAAACACCAAGGTACTTAATTTCCTCAGTAACAAGATACATCAGATGCATTTACGAAGTGTAATAATTAAAACCAGGCATGGTTGTGCACTCCTTTAATTCCAGCACCTGGGAGCCAGAGGGAGGAGGATTACCATGAGTTCCAGGCCAACCTGAGGCTAGAGAGTGAATTCCAGGTCAGCCTGAGCTAGAGTGAGAACCTACCTGGAAACTCCCCCTCCCCAAAAGAAAAGTCATAATAAAACTCATCCATAGTTATCATACTCTAATAAAATAATTTAAATAAAGGAGAATATGTTTCTGAATTTTAGCATCAAATAAAATCCAAAACTAGGGTATAAATATCTCTTTTACATGCCAGGCTCAAATTTATATTTTAAAGTGACTTTCCAAGTAATAGGTTTACAAATGGCTTATTCATATATTCTTAGTTTTGCTTCAACTTCCCACAATCCCCCTCTCTCCCTCATCTCCCCAACTTCTGTTTCTGTTAATCTTCACACTATTATACATCTGTATTTTTATACCTATGTTCTCCCAGTCCACCCTCCATAATCTTTTCCTAGCTTCCCTGTTTGCAAAGATGTTTACTTAAATTTTTGCCACTCATCTAGAACTTGGAAGATAAGATCCACACATGAGAGAGAACATGCCAAGATTGGGTATCACCCTCGGTGTTACTCACTCAATATGATCTATTTTCTAGCAAATTTTGTGTTACAGCTGAATAAGCTGCATGGTGACTGTGACCCATATCTTCATTATCCATTCATCAGTTAAGGAGCATTTAGGCTGCTTTCATTTTCTAGCTATTGTGAACAGAGCAGCAACAAACATGTATCTCCGTAAAAAAGTGTAGAGCTTTTAGAATATATTCCCAGGAGTGTTATAGGTAGGTCACATGTTAGATTTATTTTTGGCTTTTGGAGAAAACTCAACAGTGATTTCCATAAGCCTGGACCTGTTTTCACTCCCAACAAGTGAATAAGGGTCCCTCTGGGACAGAGCCTTGCCAACATTTGGTTTCAAGCAAGCTCCTTTAACTTCTGAGCCACTCTCCCAATCCCAACTCCCATTTTTTATTTTGTTGTTTTTTGCTTTTGAGGTTAGCCAGAGTGAGACAGAATTTTCAAGGTAGGCTCAGTTTGTATTTCCCTTATCCCTAAGGATGCTGAATACTCCTTTAAAATATTGATTAGCCATTTTTATTTATCCTTTTTAGAACTCTGTTCAGTTCCAGAGCCCATTTTTGAATAGATTTGTTTCCTTGATGGTTAGTTTGTTGATTTTTTCTCTATATTTTAGATATTAAGCCTTGGTCTTGGTATAGCAGGCCAAGCCTATCTTTTATCCTCTGTTTCTCTTCACTTGGTGACATATCCTGTGCTGTACAGAAGTTTTAATCTCATATGCTTCCATTTGCCACTACTGAACTACTCAGAAAATCCTTCCCTATGCTTACATCTTGTAATGGTCTCCCTACGTATTTCCTTTAGTTTCAGAGGTTTGTTTTTTTTTTTTTCCTGCATGGTAAGAGTTAAATTCAGTCTTCTACATGAAGATATACAGTTTTCCTAACATCATTTGTTGATGATGCTGATACTCTGAGTTCTTTATTTTTATTTTGAAGATTGGAGGTTTATTATTATTATTTCAGTATTTTCTACATGTCACATGATGAGAGAGAACAAGTTGATTTTGAGGGCTGAAATTCCTATTTTTATAGTGGTAGAATCCTATTTTGTATTTTTTATGTATGAAATTGTTTTAGTTTTAAAACTTAATATCTTTGTTATGAGTAAGTATATACATTGTATGAGCAAATCTTGTGAAGGTGTCCCCGTTTCCCTCCTCTCTCTCCCCTATGCACTGGGGTCCTTCCTTGGTGTGCACATTGGATCTGTCCATAGGTTAGAGGGTTATGAACTGCACCAGAGGAGCCAATTTTTCTCTTTTTCTTCCCCTTTTATAAGTCTTAATCTTAAGCTTTGTACTACTTACATCTTTTACAGGGAATGCTTCTAATATTTAGCCTTCTGGACTCCTACTGCAGCAATGAGCTACCAAAACATTATACCCTCTGTTCATATTCATGACTGCATTTCACAACTGTGTAACAACCATTTCCTTTACTAAAGTTTACATCTTCTTAAGGCAAATGCCATCGCTACACCTATCCTACAATATCTATGAAACAATAGAGAACTCAATATCCACATTGTAACTCTCTAGGTCTTGCATTTTCCATGACCATGAAATGTAATCCTTTATTCAGATATAAGTAACACATTTTTCAATGCTCAGATCTTTAGTGTAGAGTTTGATAAGATTTGACAAATAGATATAATGTAGCCAACATCAGTTTTTTTTTCTGAGAAATTTATCTCTTTGCTTGCTTGCGTGTGTGTGTGTGTGTGTGTGTGTGTGTGTGTGTGTGTGTGTGTGTGTGTAGTTTATGTAGGGGTGAGGCTATGCTGTGTTGTGCGTGACTACCTTAGTCTCATGGTTTTAGTTTGCTCCTTCTACCTGAAGGCAGGGCTTCTCTTGGTGTTTGCTGCTCTGAATGCCACACCAGCTGGCCTGTGAGCATTTGGATACTTCTGATTACACATACAATTACCATAGGCACATTGGAATTACAAATGTTTACCACTTTACTTCAGGCATTTACATGTATGTTGGGCATCCATACTCAAGTCAGCAGATTTGAGGATCAAAGAGCCTTTTATCACTTACCACTCAACCATCTCTCTCCCACTTCTCATCAGAAATTTTCATCATGTTCATTCCTAATCAATCTTTCTACCATCAGAGAAAACAACTGTTTTTATTCCATTAACACAGGATTGCCAATGGCTAACATTGTCTTCAGAGTGATATAAGTCAATATGTAATGCACACATTGAATTTTCTGGGTTGCATTTAGGATCTGGGCTTTTGTTAACTTTTTTACTGTAAGGTTCTTTTACATTAAGAAATACATTATAATTGTCTTTAGTTTTATTTTTTTTTTAGTTTTCACATGCATGTATATAATAACTAAAATGTCTGTGTTCTAGAGATAGATCTGCATTTTGACCATTCTGAAGAGTGTTAGAAGGAGATTATTTGTTTTATATTTGTTGGTAAACATTTAAATGTCAAATTCCTGTTTAATTTTCTAATGATATAAGCAATCCCTAATCTTTTTAAAAGTCTTATGTTTCTGAAAACTTGATAAAACATGAAAATTACCTTGTTAGTTAATAAAGCCTACTTCAGTATCATCCTAATAAATGTGTTTTAGATGTATTTAAGTACTAGTTAATTTAAAAAAAATCAGCATCATGACCAACTTCAAGCTATCAATATTATGTATGCCTACCTTTCCAAATTCTCGAACATTCCACAGAGTGTCTACTACTGCTAGCCATATACACCAAGATCCCCGTTATCTTATTTTTGATAGAGACAGGATACAAACTGCAGTGAGAGGCTTATTTCTCCCTTCATATCTCTACAAGGGGTGAGTAACCAGTAATGTTTCCTGAAAGCTGACTGCATTCCAAGTATTCTGATCAAAGTTTTAAATGTAATGACTCTAAGTTATTTAAAGTCATAGAGATATAAGCAAAAATAAATTTCTCAGGTGAAGAAAATAAGATTAAATTAAGTAGAATATTTTCTTACTGTTTTATACCTTGTAAATAATAGAGCTAGAAATTCAGCTAGGATATTTTAGTGTAATAAAACTTCACAAAATAAAAAACTTTCCTATAGAGTTTTCATTATTTTAGAGAAAAATTAATATTTTGTCGTACTATTGAAGTATTGTTCTCTACATTGCTTAAAATCCTGACTAAATGGAAGAATAGATTCATGATAGTCTAAATAGTTTAATTATACTTTGTGTAATGTAAATTATTTAATTATAGTTTATATGAGCTTTACAGAATCAGTTTGATGCTTCATTTCTAAATAAACATGAGTTTACAGTTATATACAAAAACAAATTTGAAATTCATAATCAAGCAATCACAAGGAAGACTCAATTTTGAATTCAATATTAATTTGTCATTAATTTAACTCATTTCTAAATATATTGAGAGAACAGAATATGAGAAAAATGTTTTTTAATCCATATATATCATAGATACTATATATGTTTAACTTTATTGCAGAAGAAAGACTGTCATTTGTGAAAAGCAACTCCTGAACAAATGAGAAATGTCAGCTATTCTTTGCAAGAACTGCTCCCTGAATGTCAAGGCCATAAGTTATGGACAGTAGAATTAGGTAGCAGGAGAATAGTTAGCTTTGTCAGACTTTCTTGGCCACTTAGGTGCTCAGAAAGAGATACCCTTCTGATCTCACATGACTTTGAGTCTCACATCATAAAAGTTTTCATGTAAAGACTCTCAAGAGGAATAATCATAAGGGCCTCTTTCATTTCTATTTAATAACCAAGTTCTCTTAACGCTCAGACCCAAGGAATTTATTCTAGTTATCTTTAAACAGGAGGACTCAGAAAATGACAAGGCTGTGCACATAATTATCAATTCACCATGATTGCTGTCACTTTCCTGCCTTCCTTTACCTTTAAAAGCATTTTTAAACTTTTAAAAATGTTTTCAAATTTTTAATCATTTTAAATGTTCTTTTGAAAACATTCTTTTGTAAACATTCTTTCTTATACATTCTTTAATGTCTAAAACCTAAATATTATCATGCACAATAATATATGTCTTAATTAATTACCAAAAGTAAATTTTTCATGACTATTTTGAAGCAAGCACCTTTATCTACTAAGCCATCTCCCTATTCCTGAGATTCTGTCTCTTTGAGGTTGTTATTTAATAACATAAAGCATTATATCTTTTTATTATAATAAGTTAAATCTAAGGTAAATAGGACTATAAAAATTTGAAAAATCTAGTTGTAAGTATTGTGAATGAGGTGAATAGAGTGTATTTTTTTTCACCTCAATTCCCTGATACCACAGAAGACTAAACTAAATGGTAAGAAAATGTTCTTTAACAGTAATGTAGAAATCAATGTGTTTATCTGAGGTGGAATGAATACAAAAAGCCTCAGAGAAGATCATATGAAGCCTGGCATTTTGTTAACAAAGGCATGTCCCTAAGGAAAGAGGACATGTCTAGTTGACAAACCTCATGAATAGAAAACTGGTGTAATGAATTAAGTCTTTACATGGAAAGAAAAGAAGTTTGGATGTCAACAATACTAGAGGTAAGCCAGGCATAGTAGTGCACACCTGTAATTCCTGCACTTGTAAGTCTGAGGTAGAAGAATTGTCATGAGTTTGAGGGCAGACTGAGTGTACAGAGTGAGTTCCAGGTCAGCCTGGACTACAGGAAGACTTAGCTTCAAAATAACAGCATACAAGGCAGGGAATAAGAGGAGTGATGCAACAGAGGAAATGTGTGAAGAATTTCTTAGAAACCTAAAGAGGAGTTTTCCCTCTGTTTTTCAGGAAAATAAGGCAAAGGGCTTTCATACTTTAATGCAAGCTACTTGCTTATTTATAACATGCTAGTTACAGTATATTTTTCTTGGTAAAGCACAGACATTCCTTTAAAGCAAACAAATGGATAAGACATGATCATTTTAACACCTTTAGGCCATATAGAGAGATGGGATTCAGCATTATCTGGCATTATGGCGTTTTCCCCATTAGGTGAAATCACTTCTATTTTTTGTTCTATTCTGTCAGAATGACATATTCAATTACTGCTCTTTTGCTTCTAAGCTCTTCTTTGGATCCTGACTAATATTTGCGACTCTAGGAGACTTTCTGAGGATGGAGCACATTGACACTCTCTAATTATTCCATGCAGTTCTCTTGATCATAGATAACCCTGAAGGCCATGTACCATATACTATTTTCTTCCTGCATTTCTGTCTTTTCTCCAATCTAAAATTATAATTAAATATATATTTATGGAAATATGAATTTAATGTCATCCCCATCTTTCTCAGTGTAATATAAATCCCAGAAGTCAGAGGGAAAAGTTGTCTGTCCATCATTATACCCTTTTACATATCCCACACATGAAGAATTTTCATGTTGGTATAATTTTTATTACTAAGTCCCAATGGTCTAATTTTCTTACTTATTTTTTAGTTAGCTTATAGAACAATGGAATTTTCAAAAATATGTGGCATAGCATTTTATTCCTTTTTTTGCTTGTGTGTGCTGCTTATATATATGTGTTAATACATGTGTAATTGCATATGCATGTGTGTGCACACAACTATGAAGGCTATAGGTTGACATTTGGTATCTTTCTCAATTGATGCTCAACTTATTTTTTGAGATGGGATCTCTTCCTGAACTTGGAGCCAATCAATGTGGTTAAACTAGCTAGCCAGGAATCATCAGAGATCGTCTTGTTTTAGCTTCTCCGGTGCTGGAATTTCAGAGATTTCACAGATTTTACTGGGTACTGGGATCTGAGTCAGTTCCTCAGGCTTACAAAACAATCCTTAAAAGCTGAGCCTTCTCCAGAGATCTGATGGTTAGTATTAATTTGTCCCTTTCTTCTAGGTTCTGCCTCACCTCCCAAGCCACTTCTTCCTGAAAACTGCTACTCCTAAGTTGTCTTCCTTCTGCTTTCAGGTTGAGGAGAGTTTAGGGGTGGCATATGCATGTGGGGAATGGGTCTAGGTGACTGTTGACATAGGAGACTAGGAATGCCATCAGAATGTAGTCTATTTATAATGGACCACCAAACTTACATACTTCCAACACATAATGGCAAAGAGTAAACATTTCCATTGTAAAAAAATAATAACAAGGAGAGACTGGATGAATGTAAACAATAATCATCAGACAAACATCAAAACTTTGCAGGTCAAGACCAACATCTATAACCAGTGACAAAAGATTTTGGATTTCCAATTTTGCTCCTTCACTCTTTCAGCTGGGCTGGACACAGCCTCAGCACACATCCTGAGCTAACAGCCCTCCATGGTAGCTATTGTTCCATCCTGGTATAGCCAGAACATCTTTGGGTCTACATTGAAAACTATGGTTCATCTTTATAGCATCATATAATGGCCTTCTTTTGCCTCTATATAGAGATTTTTACCCTGTTTCACCATTTTGCATCTCAGCAGTGGCTCCAGGAACAGGTTCTTGTCATACTTTCGCATTACTGGGCCTCTACACAGGGACCTCATCCTGCTTTCCATTGCTGCTCATGTGGCTTCTTGGAACTGTATGGATTTCATGACTCACTTCCCTGCATTTTCATGCTTTCAAAACTATTACCAAGTGAGAAGCAGCGTACTCGATTTTTTTAAATCCAGGGGATGATAAACCTTGACCTTGAAGAGCAGCATATGTCTTCAGAATTCTTCCTTCAAGTCACCTCCTTTTAAAAGAATCTGTATTCTGACTTACTAGAGCCTTCAATGACTGGGTTTCACTCTCAGGTATCTTTTCTGTTGTCCCAGTGTAAAGCAGTTGGTCCATCCTGGATGGTAATCTGTTTAACTACTGCAGCTTCAGGAAACTAAAGTCAGTTTTGGGGCTATTAACTCTGAACTTGCTTGAATTTTTCCTGTGATAAACTAAATTCTCATATATTTTGTTCTTACTTTCCACCAAGCACACCTGTCAATTACTTTAAAATTTAACCTTAGTCAAATTCTTAAGGCTTAGGTGCAATGCAAAACCAGCCTTTCTGCCAGTGCCCTAGTGCCAAGAAGCTTTTCTGTGGCCCCTTCAAAAGTTCAAGCCAAGCATTCACATTCCACAATTCTCTCTGAATGGGGCATTTTTAATCTCTCATCAGAAAGCCCATAAACTTTGCCTATCATATTGTAAGGATTATCCTGTCCCAAGATCCATAGAATTGTAGACATTTTATCAGTTGAATACTTGAAAGTACCTGAAAGGCTACAATAAAACCCCTAAACTATTCCCAGACGGCAGCTATGGTAGTGGAAGAATAGGAGCTTCCCATTTCATTCTTTCAGAAATTCAAAGAGGTAATTAGGTAGGATACTAAGTTAACTCCAGAGAGTATGGAGGAAGAAAATTTTCCTTAGAGACAAATTTCTAGCTGAGTCAGAAGCACTGGGTTTGGGGCGTTCAGGATGAGTCCTGAAACTCTGAATCCCTTAATAAAACAAGACTCAGAAGGATAATTATTTCATTTATACAGGGACAAAGAAAAAGAATGTGCAGAGAGACCCTGCCATGCGGGTAGCAGAGGGTGTAGGGAGCCCACATGGGGAACAGGGTCAAGGTCTCACACTGTCCATTTTAGTCCAGCAGGGGCTTACAGAAACATGGACCTGGAAATTCAGGAGAGGTGCAAAGCCAAGAAGAGACTTTGCCTACTCAGTAAGCATCCATTTATAACTTTACTGTGGTGGCTTTACCTTCAGGCTCAAGTAAGCCTTGCAGAGGGCTGAATGGCCCAATAAGAGGCCAGCCATGAACACGTGTTTTGGGCCGAGTTTAACCCATCAGAATTCCAGGATCAGATTTAAACCTTAATTTTAGGAAAAGGGAATTCCTTCCCAGAGTGGGAGTCAGATTATTTATGGAAAAAAAGATTCAGCAAGAGATAAGGAGAAGCCAGATTTTTTCTCTGAGGTCTGACAGAGTGGAGACTGCAAGGGAAGCCCCAAAGACATTCTTACTGCTTACTTTGAGGATCCAGTCACCCTAACTTCCTTAGGCAAGGAGACAACCAGGATAGAGTTTAGTCAGTTTATTACAATCAGGACCTGGAGGAGAGGAAAGGCAGAGAAAGAAAAATAAAATGAGAGATAAGACCAGGAATTCTAGTGTTAATGAAAGTCACTCAAAGAAAGACTATCCTAAAGGCACTTTTGGGACCTGGTTCCTCTGTGGACAAACTTAGAATTTTTGGAAAGATTGCCCTATTTGCAAGACCAGGAGGGACTTGTCACTGGTCCTGCCAGGACCCTGTTTTGACCACCAAAGCAGAAAGCTATAAAATCAGAAGCTAGAAAAGAAGAAAAAAGTTAAAACACACAAATAATTTTATACTTTTTAGGGTGGTGGCAAATGGGGCAAGCTGAATTATCATCCCTCATCATCATGGCAGGAGGGGGAGGTGGGATACCCAGAACTATAAACCACAGTTCCGGAGCCCATTCAGAGGGATTAGCAGCTCTGGACATCTCCCTTCCATATGGGAGCATTTTGTTTGCAATAAAAATAAAGCTTGCTACTTCTGTTTTCACCTTCTGGGTCTGTCTTTATTTCTAGATCTTTTAAATCTTTGTAAGCTTCAATCAAGGACCTGTAAGCCCCTGATCATTGAGGGCCATTTTTTTTCACAACAGTGTCAAATGTCAATCATCAAATTTTAAGCAATGACTAGATCAACTTTTTTTTTTACATTAAGTTATATGTATTTGCCATGTGATAATGTTTTTCAAAAATGATATTTTCCCATTCATTTAGTGGAATTTCATTGAGGAGATATTTTTACACATACTATTTGTTACCCAATAAAGAAGTGAAGATTATCAAGAATGAATGTCGTTAGCCACAGTTGTATATCTGGAGAATAGACACAAAACAACGAGAAGAAGCAGAGACTCTTTGTGAAATGTTTGCTGCATGTTACAAGGAATAAGCACTAACAACTTGTATTTTTGGCAGAGGATTTTTGGAAGAGGTTTGAGAGAAAACCTAGCAAAGAAAGAGAAAACCTTGGGCATTATGTTTGGGAGATTATATGTGCCTGAAGTGTGAATGAGTTTCCGTGGCCAAAGTCAAGGGATCTGCAAAATAGACACTTTTTGGAGGCTCCAAAAAGAAATGTCAGGCTTTCAGGATTTTGTTTTGTTGTGCTTTGTTTTTGCCACTTTTGATCCCTAGTATCTGAATGTGTTTGCTTGTGTGTGCTAGATAGATGCACGCTGGTACATGTGGATATCAGAGGGTAACCTCTGATATTGTTACTCTCAAATGCTGTCCACATTTTTTTGTTGGGTTGTTTTTTTGAGACAGGGTTCTCTCATTGGTCTGAAGCTCTTCCTTTTGCCATATAAAGTATCATTTGTTGCTTCTGGAGCTAAGACTATTGACATTTACTGGAGACCATGACTCAGTTGACCACATATACCTAGGTTTACTTTGTGTCAATGGAGATAAAGAAGGCGATTTCTGCTGCTTGACAGATGAGATCACAGAGGAAATGAACTATCATGATTAAATTCACCTCACGTACACAGCTGTCCACTATGGGCAGGATGTCCATTTCCTGCTCCCAACTATCAGATTAATCAAGCAGAACCTATAGGCATGCATAGACCAAGGGCGATCCTGTAACACAGAAGGTTAGGGAAAAAGGTTCCTCCTGAACACAATGGAAAGTGAAGCTCAATGATTCTCTTTTACTGTTTTCTAAGGAAGATGTGTCTGGAGCTAGGAAATAAAAGTAACTATTCTAAGTAAGATGAACAAGAAAAAATTTAAATGAGACAATAGGATTTAGGTGCACATACAAGTATTATTTCCTGAATTAGTGTGTGGTTGGGGAGTGATTTACATTTTGAAACATGATAGCAGAAGTTAATTAGGTCAATGTTGCTAACCTCTCCATATTTGCTACCTAAAAGAGTTAAGGTCTATCAATTAGTTTCATGGACTGGAGACCTAAAACAAAGTGGTTCCTATAATGAGATGAGGTTTTAGCATTGCAAACCATGTTTGACTGTGGCATTCAATTATTCCCAGTAACTGCCACAATATGGGAGTTTGCAAAGATAAATTGCATTTTAAAAGTAGCCTTCACTTACCAAATTTAATCAGGATTTATTTTTATTGGAGACAAGAAATTACAGAGGAACAAAGATGTCCAATGACTTTATTACTCTGCTCTAAGGAAATAAAACATGTTAATTAAGCCATCCTTTCTTAGTTGTTTGTACAAGAAGCCATTTTACCTTACCAATGTTAATTGAGGAATATTTCTTCCCATTCTAACCCAATGTTTTCTAGGTACTTAAATTATACACTTTCTTTGAATTTCATTTCCTTATATTTCAATTAAAATAAAAAATCTTCATCACTTGGAAAACTAAACTTTATACACTTTCAATGAAATTTTGGCCTTTGAATATGTTATAAAGATTATATTTTAATATATATTACAGTTTTACTCCACCTCACAAAATGTAAAGGTCATGAAAAAAGAGTACTGAGACCAAAGAGAAATCCATAAAAACTAAAGAGTCATAACATGTTTAACTGTTGCAAAACAGATATGATGAGATTTAGGCATAAGGATGTCTATAAATGCTACACTGATTTATAGTATTTCAAAATAACATAGATGTGTTTAGGAGACTATTACATATTAATTTTTGTGATAATTATCAAAACTTTAATAAAAGAAATCAAAAGTTTAGAGCTATTATTTTTTCTGTCTCAGAATCTATTATCATTTTTATATATTTATTATGAATAAGTACATACATTGTATGAGCAAATCTTATGAATGTGTCCCTGTTTCTCTCCTCTCTGTCCCCTACCCACTGAGGTACTTCCTAGGTGCTCATTCTGGAATGTCCATAAGATAGGGGGTTATGAACTGCAGCAGAGGTAGACAGTTTTTCTTTCTTTCTTTTTTTTCTTCCCACTTTGTATATTGTTGTTGAGGAGGGCATTGTCTCTGGATTTTCTCCCCCACCATGACTCTTACAGTCTTTCTGCCCCCTCTTCCTAGAGCTGTTAAAATAAAGAAAATTGGATTTTAATGAAGATGCAGTGGCAATTCTTTTTTAAAAAAATATTTATTCATTTATTTTGCAAGCACCAAGAGGTGGAAGAGAGATAGATAGAATGGGTGTGTCAGGGCCTTCAATCACTCTATATGGACTCCAGATGCATACACCACTTTGTGTATCTATCTGTCTTTAATGTGATAACTGGGGAATCAATCTGAGGTTGGTACACTTTGCAGGCAAGTGCCTTAAGTGCTAAGCCATCTCTTCAGCCTAGGAATTCTTACCTTGTAGGAAATTACTTGCAGTGTGCCAAAAGTCTCTTTTTCTGATTATTAAAATATTTTCCCCAAATCTTTAAATGTATAGAGAGTTTGTCCAATTGTTCACGTTAAGTTCTCTCAATCAAATCACATTAAATTACCAAAATTTCTCTTATAAGGCTTCTTTTTTTGTTAAGGTTGTTGTCACATCTTTTATTGTCATTTTCGTTAATGACAAGAAATGCTTCTTCTGGTGATGCATTTTAAAGGGAATGCCTTTAGAGGCTATCCATAGCCCTTACCCCATAGACTGATCTAGACTGCCCACGGAGGATGATATCCAGCTGATTGGGGATAGGGAAGAGGGAAATCAGAGAACTGGACATACCAACACATTATTTGCTCATCAAATGTATCTAATTATGGATAATAAAGGGAAAAATTAAAAAAATAAAACAAATATAAAAAAGAAATTAAGTCCTTTTCAAACACCAGATGGAAACAGATATCTATGAAGTTTGAAAAATACTACATAATATATGCCTGTTTTAGATTATTTGGTATGCATGGTCGTGCTCAACGTTCTAAGAATTTCTCAACTAAATAAAGCCAAGTTCATTATGCTTCATCCACAATTTCCAAAATGACTTTCCCCTGGAAGATTTCATTTTACTCTATTATGTTTATATCCAGGATATAGTACAAAGATTTCACTTTAGAAAATTGTTGCAACCTTCCCACCATATGCACATTTAATGAATTGCATGATCCTCCCAAAAGTTAATTACATCTACCAGATGCCTGCCTTTGGTGGCCAGACTCTGGATTTGGAGAAATGTTGGTGAGTCCAGACTGTAAACCTTATTGCTGTGTTGATCATGTGCCTCCATGGAAGATTTCTATTTACCTTCTTATCAGCCAAGACCACAGTCCAGAAAATTTGAGATATAATTTAGTTATGTTGCTAATGCTCTTCTCTCCAAATAGGTATAACATTTTTCTAACTGGCTTCTAGGTTTGAAGGTGAAATCAATTTATGAATAGCTGTCAGACATAATATTTAATAATAATATTTAATAATAATAACATTTGCTCTGAAATCTGTGTCATGTAAGAGCCAGCACATTTAAAATAAGAGACAGGTATATCATATATACATTTTACTATTTTAATTTCACTTCTCATATGAAAGCAAAAAACATAATATAGGAGACTTAACCATTACTTCACCATGAAGATATGATCATTCTATACAAACTATATAAAGTCAAAATTCACAAAAGCATTTAATCTCCTTAACCAAGAATAAATCAGATCACTAGAAAGCATGCTAAACACAAATGTAAATGCATGTAGCATTGAAAGGCCAGAATTCTACATAGTACACCACACTGCTTTTAAATGTATTACCACTTTGTGAATGATAGGTAATTTTCTTGAAAATAGCAGAGATAGTTAATATTGTTTATAACAAATTAAATTCATATTGACCTGAATATTTTTATTCTAGCTTTCCAGATGAGTAATTTCTTAAACTTGGCTCAGGTCTTCCCCCCACACACACCCTGCCCCATCCCTCTTGTCTTTGGAAAATGAAGACAGCATGCTTTTGTCAGATGTATATTGTAGTTTCTACACTCTATAATTTCCCTACTTGGTAAAAATATGTACTTGAAAAAGTGATAAACATTACATTAATTGCTAAAGAAAAACACATGGTTTCAAGAGTCTGATAACTATGTAGGATACATATTCTTCAAGAAAGTATCAATCAATTTTCTCCTTGTGTAAAAACAGACAGTAAATCTGTCAGTCTCAAAAGAGTTTTTAATTAAAACATTGGAGAATTTAAGAAAATTCTTAAAGAAAAAAAAATACCAGCCCTAAAGCCAAGTTCTTACAAGGTTTCTTGCGGATAAATTTAAACAACAGAGAACTCTTACAATGGGAAAATGATTTATAGATTGAGAAGAATAGAGATATGTGTATAAGATCATTGCAAATATCTATTCATCCTCATGGCTTTACAGGGCTTCTTCATTCCTCTGTCAAAAAGGGGAAAAATGCCTAAAAACCAAAACATTAAAATAAAATAGTATACATGCAATCCACAAACATACATGCACAGGTAAATACCTTTATTCCTGCAATGAACCAGTTACTTCCAGATTTTTGGTGGTTTGTTTCAGTGCTTTTTGCTGATATCAGTTGTGCAATATGTACATTCATATTACGTGTAAAATGTTTATTGTAAAGTCTGAACCGTTAGATTATGATATTACCTGGGAACTGGGCCACTACAGATGTGAATACATTGAGATTTAAAATAATCATACGGCATAGGATGCATGCCCTAGCTAACCTGACTGTTTTTTCTTTAATGACAGCAGTAGAAGCCTCAGGAAGAAGCCATAGGAAGACTGAGGGAGTAGTTGAAGCCCATGCATTCAAGTCAAGGGGCAGCAAGCATTACTCTTTGTCACCAGAAGCTATGAGAGAACCTTTCAACATAGTCTTTATCTGTAGTGTGTTTGCAATGTTAAGACGCCCTAGCCAGCACATTCATAAAATCAATTTCTCTCTCTCTCCTTCTGTTGTTGTGTGGATTTGTTATTGGAATCAATGGATACAAATGCATTACTTAAATCTTCACAAACAAAAATTCCCAGAAACTTCATGGCTTTTGCTGGAAAATCTGGTATTTAAAAGGCTCAGGTTTACCTCAGTATTTAATTCATAATTTTATAATGAACTTATTGCCATACTAACAAAATTGTTGTTTCTTTTCTAATAGGAGAGTTATATCTTAGAATTTTTTTCAATTTTTCTTCCTAATTTATAGAAAAGTAACTAAGAAAACCAGTTAGTAAGAGCTACCATGTTTGACTGACATATTGGATTCTGAAGTTAGTTAATTCTGACTCTTAAACTTATTTGCCTATTTCTTAGTTCTCTGTTAATTCATATAAATCATCTCTGAGTTTCCAGTTTCTCATAACATCCTTGACACAGTAAATCATGTCAGGTTAGTACGATTCTTATGGAAGTATTAAAACATCACGACTTTCTGCCTCCACTGTGATTCAGAAAGTTTGGAGAGTAAAGTCTTACTGATAGTATGTAGACAAAAAGATCTATAAACTTTTCACATATGATAACGATGTTGCCTGGTGGTTACATCTCACTCATGCAATGATCTAATTAACAGGAAGAATTTTTAAAAATATTTTATTTATTCATTTTGCAGGAGAGAGAGATAGATAGATAGATGGAGAGAGAGAGGAGAGAGAGAGAGAGAGAGAGAGAGAGAGAGAGAGAGAGAGAGAGCACACCAGGGCCACCACCTGTGGGTACTGGGGAATTGAACCCGGGGCCTTAGGCACTGGAGGCAAGTGCTTTAACTGCTGAGCCATCTCTCCAGCCCTAACAAGAAGAATTTTTATAACAAAAGTTTTTTTTTCTCATAAAAGATAGCATTATCATATGTTGACATTAGTCATTACTACTTCTGTTTCATAAATTAGAGTCATTTGGAAAGGAATGTTCCTTTCCAGATGGCTCCTGGTGTTATTCCTTCATATCAGCTTCAAGGGTTCAAAATGACACTGAGGTGGAAAGAGGTCGCTGAAACTCAACTCTCCTACCTGAATTTGTAACAGTAGTATTAACCTTGGTCTCAGAAATGGTTTGATTTTTCATGCTTCATGTTGACAATGTTAAAACAGTTGGAAGTTTCTAGAATCATAAGTTTTACCAACTCATCCTCACACATCTCAGAAAATCAAATTACTTCAGTGTATCAGGGAGCCACATTGGGAAGGAAAAAAAAAAGAAAAATAAAGATTGTTTTTGCTTTTAAAACCCTTTGGTCTTGCAATTCAACAGTGAATATTTGGTTTGCCTCAGGCAAACATGAAATCAGCTTGCCTGTTTGGAGATTATATTGTCTTTTGTTCTTATCTGATTCCTCTTCAAAGAAAGCACAAACTCTCTTCTCTTTCAGACCCACTGTACTAGTGGATGTCTCCAAGGAATTCATGCATTTCATCAAAATGTCATGAAATTCATCTGCTCAGTTTTATATTAAGGAGTTATGTATCACTTCACAGTACTTTAGTGGAACCCATCATACAGAACAAAACTAGAAGAAAGCCAAGAAGGATTTTTATGCAGCCCACAGACAATTCTCCCTACTGCTAACCTGCTTTTATTCTAATGTAGAGACTTCCCTCTACAAAGTTACTACTGTTTCAAAGAATCACCATGATTTCTGAAGGAAAAATAAGCAAGCAATATATATTTAAACACACAGCCAAACCCCCCATATTTTTAAATGGTCTTACTGCCCCAAACTTTGAGACTCTGATGTCATTCATACATCCAAGGCCAGATTTCAAGCTAACTTGTGACAAAATAAATCATCAGGAAGATGCAAAAGAAGGGCCCAGATCTGAAAATATAGGAAATGGGAAGCAAAGGGAGAAAGCCTGCAGGGAGAATCCCAAATTCACCTGAAAGCTGCTTCTTGTAGCATTTAAAGAAACATGTTGAGGACGACAGAGACTGTTGTAGTTACCTTTTCATTGCTGGGACAAAACAGCAGAACAGAAGTCACTTATTGGAGGAAGAAAATTATTGTGGTTTATACTTTCGAGTGGAAGCTCTATGATGGCAGAGGAAAGCATAGAATGAGCAGAGGCTGGACGTCATCTGTGCCACAACAGGTGGACAGCAACAGCCAAAGAGTGAGCCTAACTCTGGCAAGGAGAAGCTGCTGGCTATACCACACTATTCCCACCCCAACAGCATACATCCTTGAGTAAGTGTCCACATAAAAAAATTGCCATAATCTGAGGACCATGAGTTCAAAACAATGTGTTTAAACCATCAAATGGACTAAATATATTTCCTTTTCTGACAGTGAAAGTGACCCATTCATATGCTCTGCTATCTGCAGCAGCTGAGGAAGAGCTGGGATTATTCAGGTGTGCCCAGAGTTCCAGCCCAGACCCTTACTGATGCTTTACAGGTGTGCTTGCTCTGTGCAGATTCAGGCCCAAACAGCCTTGCTACTCTTGAAGGCTTTGGAGCGTTTCCTCTTTTCCAGCTCCTGGGCTGTTCATCTTCCAGCATCTGAGGTTTTTGCCACCAGCAAGGGTGAAAGGGTGGATAAGCATATATGCATATATGGGCCCTTAGACCATGTGAATGTTTTCACTCCTTAACGTTTGGTTCTCAGACTAACCTCCACTGCCATCCCACCATCTTGGGTTTGCAGACACTCCTTCAACCCTCCTGACTTCTGAATAAATAAATATAATAATTTAATAAATATCCTCCTAAGTCTGTTTATCCAATTCTTTGGTTAAAAGCAGACACAAGCTTTTGTTGGGTTTTGTGCTTAATTCCTCAATAAATAACACCTCATTCTCATTGCTCTATATTTTTCTATATATGAAAGAATCCTAGGCATAATAAAGGAATTGGGAGGAAGGAGGAAGAAAAAGAAAAAAAAAAGGAATAAGATTAAAGAAAATCCACATAGAGACTTACAAAGTTACAAATAACATTTTCTTAAGGTTTGGGAGATAAGGAAAGAAGATAAGCTTAAAAAATTTTAAAGTACTTCTAAGATTAAAGTGATCTATCTCATTTTTAGCTTCAGACTTCCTAAGGTAGAAAAATATTGCCAGTGTACTGTTATGAAGAGGAAAATATGCTGTGTGAAGAAAACATAATTTTTCATCATCTATGCTATTTTTAAGCATATCTACATACAGGAATTTCTACACCAATCTTTGAGTATCCCTGAATGTATAGGCTTCCTAAAGAAGTTTAAAACCATAGGGATTTTAAGTCTTCTCTAAGAAAAGTAGAATGAGAAACATGTTCACCAAGTTTTCATGGCTTTCCAAGCCGACAGAAATAATAAATGAAGTCTTCTAACAATATCTGTAGCAAGAAGAGATTATGAAGCTCAGTATTGATTTTAACTCTGTCGAAGGCTATTTCAGGGGAAGGGATCACAATGAGTGGCAGAGAAAAACCAGTAAAAATTGGGCCTTCTTCACTGTTAGGAAGTATCTTTTCATGTGATTATTTTCACCCCCTCCCAACTCCCAACATCAGAAGGAGACCCAGACAATAGAAACAAGAGAAAAGAATAAAAGAAAAAGCAAAAACAGCTTTTAATGCATTAGCCTCTATCAAAGAGAGGAAATAGTGAGAGTATATCTTATCTCACTCCTACTCCAAAATCGTGAGAACTTATCTATTGTAAAATTGTTGTTTAAAGAAAGGTGATATATAATTTGAATTGAACTTTTAAGCTTATTTTTATCATTTTCATATATGAATATAATACCTTAAATAATTTACAAATAATCAAAATAATTTAATTATCCTTTCCCAATATCATTTTTGTACCCCTTGCTCATCCCTTTCATAGAACACCTTCTTTGCAACTGAACGCTTTATTATTTTGATGCACTTCCTTTTCTTTTCACCATCCTTCATCATTCCTGTGAAAATATTGATCACTTTTGTGGAGATCTTGAGGAACTAGTGATGGCTTCTATGAGGTCATAACATAATGGTCATCTCCTGCCAAGAGTTACAAAGTATTCATCCCTGTCCTCTGGCTCCTATATTCTTTCCACTTGCTCTTCTGCAATATTCCCTGGCCTTGCAGGGCAAGAAAAAGATATGGCATTTAGTGCTAAGCATTTAGTTATTCTCAGAACTCTGATGAGTTTGAGTCTTCCCAGTCGTCGTCTGCTGAAAGAAGCTTCTCTGAAGTCAGGCACAACTGCTCCCAGGCAGTCAAGGATTGAATAGAATTTCAGCCTGTAGGCTAAGCATGGGATTTCAATGAAATTTATAACAAAATATTTATGGGTTGTTTAGAAAATTATACAATGATATAATTCATTAATTACTCATTATGTAAGAGAGATATCACAGTATTGAATTGGAGATAAATATAAAATAAAGACATAAATAAAAAGTATGCAGGAGCAGATTTATTTACCTGTTCAATTGCTGAATTCTTCCTATTCCATGTTTTAAAAAAATCATTTTCGTATCACAAGAAAAAAGCACAACAGAAAAATATCAAATGTTTTTAAAACTACTAACAACAAAGGCATGTTTTAATTTTTATATAGCTTTCATTAATAGTTGAATATTATCATTTTTCAGATTAGCTCAAGACAATACTGCAAGGGCAGTACATTTATTTGAGAGTTAATCCAATTGTTCATTTGCAGAAGAATTAAGAAGTAATTCCAAAAGTGTAGAATGCTACTTAAAGCATCCTTGTGGTATCCTAGAATTTACTTCAACTGGGAAAACCAGAGGAGCCAAGAGTTGGATTATTATTTTAATAACTAGTATCAATGATTTTAAAAAGATTTCCAGAAATAGCTGTGCCAATTTCTTAGAATTTTTAGCTTCAACAGGCTGGACATAAAGTTAGATAAATTCTTCAGGTAAAGAAATGCTAGGCAATACATATGAAATCTACTTTCCTTTAAAATAATATTTGCAGAGGGAATATGGATGAGACTCTGAAAATATTTTCTTACCTAGACTCCTTGTCACACTCATAGCTTCCTGAGTAGGAAGATAATTGTCTCTGTCCTTGGACATTTTTTCAAGTTATTGCTAATTAACATTATAAATAAATTAACCTGAAAAGATACCATGAGAAATTTTACTCTCAAAAGTGGCTGGGACGATCACACTTTCCACAGCTTCAACTGATCCCCAGGCAACAATATTCATCATTCTCTCTCTCGCTTTCTCTTAGCCACCACCAGCTTTCCTGCTGGCTGACATTATGCAATGCCCTGGTGGCTTTAACCATATTAGACCCTGGTTCATGACACTTGTCATGGAAACACTGATCTCCTCAACTTTAGACTTTCTTACTCTGCTTTCCAAGCAGCAATATGGCAGACATTCCTGTCAGTTGTGTAATCCGTTTGCTCGCTGGAATCTCCAAGTGACTCAAGAACAACCAACAATTTAGGTTTTACTTTCTTCCCCTGGGAGAGAGATTCCTTGTAGGTACTAGAGTCCTTAAGAAATTACACATGGTGTTCACTTAGAATAATGGAGAAAGTTTCATTATACTTTCAACCCATGGACTATAAAGCTACATGCCACATTCAGTGGAATAAGCCAAAGTATATTGGCTGTTGGGCAATAGTGTGTGTGTGTGTGTGTGTGTGTGTGTGTGTGTGTGTGTGTACATTTATATCTATGCTACCTTGAAGAATACTCCTCAAACCACACTCTCAGAGAATTAGCTTTGCCTTTAAGAACTTGTTTCAAAGTTGAAGCAAGTCAATTGATTCCTGATGATATCTTTTGCTGTGGGACTCTGCTAAGGGGGCATGGAGAATGAAGGGTTTGGCTGAGTCTGGCAGGCTTCTGGGACTGTCTCCTTCTGAAGGAAGTTGAGGCAAAGTCTGAGGGCCCCTATAAATCTTAGCAATCCTGAACACTCCAGCCCCCAGGCAGGTCATAGCTGTGCCCTGAGATAAGTAGGCTATTCAAGGCCTAAACTTAGTCCAGCTGCAATAACTAACCTAAATAAACAATAAGGCTACATTTCCTCTGCTGACAGCACCATTCTATACATGTTCATATATAGAGTCACGTAGCCCCCTCAATTTATCTATGCAAAATAGGTATCCAAAAAATACTGGCCCCTACCAATCAAACTCATGAGATGTCCACAGATCTTGCTCCTACCAATCTCCTTGCTTCCTATGCTTCTACCTCTGACTTTTCTCTATATAAACAATTGCTCTCTATACAATAAAATGACACTGCCCACTGCCGCATTCTCCCGAGAGTCTCATCTCTCGTCAGCTCACAGCTATTCCAAGCCTCTGCTCACCCAGCTCCGTGGACGAACAGGGAGTTGATGCACGCTGCAACTCCCTAACTAACCCATGGACCCAGATTTTGCTAAAACAGATTGTGAGATAAGTTTATAACAGAACCCATGTTTTTTGAAACCATTGCCCTTAATGAGGTGTCCATGGTATTAACAATAGCTAAATTTTTCCTAAACAAAATAATTCAGTTTTATGCATTCTACAATACAAATTCATTGATGTATAAATGTAGATCTTTTTAATATGGTTTTATATAATCATTTTCTCATATTCTTTAAACTCATTCATCATAAAACTTAAGAAATTCTCTCACTATCTGCCATTCTTCTGGTTCTGCTTGGTTTCTGATCACTACTATTAGGAGCTCCTACGATTTTGGTGTATGACACCCTTTCCTCATATAGCAAAGATAGTGCTTCGTCTGTTAGTCCATAGTGAACAATGATCCCTCCCATGAATGATACTAGAAACCTTAAAGGAAGGGAAGGTTGTCATCAGACCTCCAGATGTTCCATGGAACACATTCACCTGCATCCACAAATATCGTGCACACATACAGCATACCACGCATACTGCACATGCTCACTAGAACCCAAACATAAATGGAAGTCATTTCTCTGAAAATAATCCCCTTATGAATCAGTGGATGTCCCTGAGCCAATTGAGGAAGTTCAGCTGGTTATCCTTATGAATACTCAGAACATAACTTTATATGGAAATAGAAGCTTTGCAGTCGTAATCTAGAAGAGAGCATGAAAGACTAGTTAATGCAGGCTCTAACTCCTATAACTCCTATCATCATGAATGAGAGCTGAAAATATGTTTGGCTTCCGAGATGAAAGAAAGATAGTAAGGATGGTGGAAACTGAGATTCAAGAGATCGGCTGAAGACAAAGACTGCCTAATATGACTGGCAGTTATTAGAATTAAGAAAGATCTACAATTTATTATTTTTAAAAGACCAGAATCATGCTTGCAACTTGATTTTCTACTTCTAAATGTCCAAGACTGTGAGAGAATAAATTAACACATATCTTTGATGTTAAAAAAAAGCACTGACAGATAAAAAGGGAAGAAAAGCAGGAAGGACATTAGCAAATCTGATGCCCTGGATCTTAATCGTGTTGGGCAATTCTGTACACCCTTACAGAATGTATCCCTTAGTTATTTCTTTTGTCAAGTGAAAAAGTGTATATGCAATTATCTACTTATTCCCTTGGTTGGTTGCTATTTTTCAGGTAGATGCTTTATTCCCCAACACTTCTGCCTTGCTGTGCCCTTAACAACAGGCCAACCTAGTAATCGGAGAGAGCTTTCAGTGTCATGAAGACACACTGACAGTTGATGGTCAGGCCTGGGTGGATAGAAGTGGTGAAGGTTCATTGTGAATCACATGGACACTGACCTTGGCTGCTAGACATTGCCAAATTCATATTGTTGAATAGGTCACTCACTGTATAAGGACCCACCACCAGAACTTGAGATAAATTGTTCTGGCTGGGCAGTCCTGTAGCTGGACAGATTTGGGTATAGATATTTTTGTTAACATTTCTATAGAAAGCCTATCCTTTATTGTTCACAGAAACTTGCTAACTAATGTGTTGATGTCTCTGAAAATCAAATTTTCTCATAGCCCTCAGTTGTGTTTCAACAGAAGATAATCCCTTCCCTCATAGATTGCTTTCTCCCAACAGATGGTGGCTGTTTAGTGCACACTTGCGTGAGCAATCCCACTGCCAAAGAGAAGCCTCTATGCCCGGCTGGTTGTTGCAGTGGAGCCTCCCAGAGCAGGTCCACATGCCAGAGACAGCCTGCTCTAAATTCCCCTTGGCCCCTTTGCTGAGCCTGGATTACCAATCAACTCTCCCAGGTCCCTCATTGTCCTTCAGACTGTGTGATGAAAATGTCTCTCAACTGGAGTGCATTTTGATTTTTTAGAGCTATTCTCATACTATTAATCAAAATATCTATTTATTTTTTCTCATGAGATCTGTTGTCATTGTAAACATTTTCTACCCTTCACAGTGTCCCTCTTATATTCCATGCCAAAGGACTATTAGATGGAAATATATTAATGACATAAATTTAGTTCTTATGTAAACTCTAAATATTCCCATGATTCTTAAAAATTGAAATGCTAATTGAATTCTATTCATCATAAGAAGATGCTATGCAGACTAAAGCAGATTGAAAAAAAATTACCAATTTAAGAAAACAAGATGATTTATTTTCTATGAATAAAATATCATTTTACTAGATAGAATATATAAAATGAAATAAGTTTGCTAAAATGATCTATTAAAATAATTACTGTTTTCTTACTTCTTACACATATTGTTCTTATTGCTGATAATATAAACACAGGCAAATGCACCTTCTAGTTTTATTGAGGTTAACAATGCCAAAGAAATAAACAAGGACTTTTTAATCAAATAATATATCTATGCAAGCATCATTATAAATATGATGCATTACAAAAAGTAAAATCTGTCAATGCATTGCAGATAATTTTTAAGAAGATTTGTGAGATTTGATAAAATGGAAAGATGAAAAGACTCTGGAAAGGTAGTAGGGAAATTGTTGCAAACAAAAGGAAAATGCATTATAAAAACTCATAATTCCAGAGGGCTTAGAATTATTTGAGTTCTCTCAGCAGCAAATGGTTGTGGATACTTGGGCTTAGAGATCAAGTGTGCTTTGAAGCACCTGCAAGATGGAAGGCCTTACAGCTGATGGCCAGAAATATTAAAATTTTTCCCAGTACAGATTAAGCAAATGGGTAATGTAATATGATTTGTGATACTGGAGTTTCCTCCTGATTTTTGCACAAAGCATTGGGGTAGGTAAATGAAAGAATGGAAGGAAGAGCCAAGGTCTGATGTGAATGGGTTTCTTCATTTCTAAATTCCATTCATGGCCCCTCGTGCCAGGTGGTGCCTTCAGCTTCCTCAGGAGTTTACTGTATAAAAGCTAGGGTTTAAAATAACTCCAACATCACAGCAATTATAGTTAAATGGTTACTCAAAATGCATTTAGGAAGAGTAGATTGTAACTACCTGGATCTATATGAAAAATTTTTATAATAAATTTTTTTTAAAAAATCTAAAAACTTGGCTCAAATAAAAGTAAGATATGTGAGACAATGTGAGTACATAGAATTTCATCTTAATTAGGCTCAGAAAATTATGTGTAAATCAAAGTAAATGTTAAAATTGTCATCAAAAGATAAATTTTCCATTAGGAACCACACATAAAAGACAAAAAAAGTTAAAAAAAAAGACAAAAGTTATTTCAACACCTGGGTTTATGTTTTCTGTTAGCCATGACATATCTCACTATTACCATTCTAATTTTATTTCACAGTTTTAAATTGATTAATTGTAAAAGTCTTTAAAGACTTTATTTTAATTTTAGAGGCAACAATACAATAAGTTATCTACAAGTGACAGATGTACAAATTGCTTCACTAGATGTATATATTCTAAGAGAAATTATCATACTGCTCTGAAGTTCTTTCTTACTTAATGAATCATATATTGACTTAACTCTGCTCTTCAATAGTCACATACTATCCTCTTTCAGAGCTGCACATTTGTTTTTAATAACATCAGGATGACATCATCTTGATCATAATATAGTAGTTAACTACATACAATTACACTTGTTTTTCAAATTCAGTTTTATTGATAGTTTCATTGTATCTACACACATATAATATAAAGTCTATGGTGCACTGTTTTGTAAATGCATCTAACAATTTATTGAAATTCTTATGTGACATTGTTGCTTCTTTTTGTCAAATAATGAAGGACTGATCCAGACTACCCAAGGAGGAGGATATCCAGCTAATTGGGGATGGGGAAGAGGGGCATAGGGGAACGGGGTATAACAACTTATTGTCTGCCCATTAAATAATGAAACTATTTATGGACAATTAAAAATAAATAAATTAATAATAAAAAAAGAATGCACCACAAAGTAACACAATTGAGGTTTATTCCCGAAAGGAATAAACAATATCAACGAGCATTACTTGGCCTCCCTTTCTTCCTCGGCCTCTCACCATCCAGACATAACAGACTTGGAAAGTGCTAGCTAGGTTGAGTCTTGCCCTCAATCAGTCATCTTTGTATGAATCAAATGGTTATGGAGTTTTGTTTCATGGGGATTTTTTCCTGGTTGTGCCCCCCCCCCGTGGTTTTTAGGTAATGTTCATGAAGAGAATGAGCACTTAGAGCTTTGCCATTGAAGAAAGGAAATCCTGTCTAAAAGTGACTGTGTCCATACCATCCTTTGTGCCCTCTGCTGGAAAAGTAGAATCAAATATAAATAATACATTTGAAATTGTATCCTCTAGTATTATAGATGTAGGACAGGGCTGTATAAACCCTCTGTGAATGTCGAATAACTTGTACCTGCTTGATGATGTGCAGTAGTGACTGCTTTCTCAGGGCTGTGTGTTTGGAATGATGTTGCTCTAGAATGTGTTCTTTCCTGATGATGGGGAGTCTTAGAGAATAAAAAAATAAAACAAAAATGGTGTCAGGTACTATAACAGTAACAGAACATGGCTGTTTTTTGGGGATTATATTTTTACATTTTTTTTAAATGAGCGTGCTGGGTGAATACAATTTTGTTCTGACAACTGCAGAACCTGGAAAAGCTGTTGCTGCTATTGACATGTAACATGCTACTATTATTGTTTTTTTATATAAATACAAATATATATATATATATATATATATATATATATATATATATATATTGAATTGCTGTACTGTCAACTTTGGAAAAAAATCTGTTTACCATGTTGAGTTGCCATTGCATAGACATTAACAGCCATATTGGTCTAGAAATGTTAAACTTAGCTTTTTTTCCACTTGTACAGGTAGGGGTAACACACTGAATTAAATAAATAAGGTCTTATCTATGTGGGTTTGATTACAGAAACTAATAAATTAATCTCTAAAAAAACAATAATTTAGAATATATACATGTGAGATGTGAGGGATAGTTGTGAAAAGAGAAAACTTAATAGAAAACATGACAATAAGTAGTAATTTTTATTACTCTAAAATGTGTTCCAAGTGGAATGAAAGAACTTGAAATGAATGCTATTTTTTTTTTCAGAGAAGACTGCATATGACTGTCACTGAGCAAAAAATCTGCATCTATGTGAAAAGAAAAGAGAAGATTTGGACTTTATGTGAACCTTAAAGATGGATTCTACATGAGGTTTGTCATAGTCAGCCACTTGCTGCTGAGATGAGTCTCCAAACCAGACAGTTATAGGAGGAAAGAATTTATTGAAGCTACATATCCAGGGAGAAGTTCCATAAAGGCCAAAGAGGCTTTCACAGGTCCAAGCAGAGAGGGAAACCCATCACCAACACCATCAGCAAAACAGGCAGATATAGCCTTAGTGCAGGTCTTTCAATTCTTACCCAGGCTTGTTGACTCCCTGAATCTCTGGAATTTCCTTCCTGGATGGCAATCCCAGGAAGGGATGTTTTTTTTCTGGCTCCCCTGAGCTTCCTTACATCCTGCCCCCTACTGAGAGGGATGCCTTCCTGTAAACAACCTCAGAGACCCATTTAAGATTAAAATAAAGGTCAAGTTGACAACAAAACTTAACCATCACAAGGTTGTTTATATATTTTTGTCACATCAGAACAACTATGGCTTGTAGCTATAGAATGTGAGTAAACCTATAAATAATTTTAGTGAATTAAAATATAAACTCAAGAAAATTCACAGACAGAACACTATGGCAGGATTCCAGAACAGGAATAAGAGGAGGGAAAGCACATAATTTTCGTTCTTTCAAGATGAGGGCTGTGTTTGACCACTTTTGTAACGTGGTAACATGCTGCATGGAAAAAAGAACGGATGCCACAAATATTTCTTGATTTTTTTCCATACAGAAATATAATGAATATGTTTTAGTTGATTATTTATCAAACTTCATTAAACTAAATAAATATTTTCAAAAACCTCTATGTTTACATTTTAGGCTGCATCATGGGAATTATTTGATTAAATATCACAACAATACACATAAAGCTAATGACTATTCACCTATGTTCCTAAAGATTTAGATAAATATCTCCCTATTTATCCCTTTTATGCCCAAGACCATTATAAGCATTTTCCATTTTGCTTTTGCTTCCCATTTGTTCCTTTGATAGGCAAGTCATATTTTGTGAACTTATTTTGCCACTGACTTTATGTCACTAGTGATTCCATCATTGTAAACTAAATTTAATTCTCTTACAATATGCATTTCTTTCTACTGGTTTAGATATTTCATGAGGATGAACTCTAAACCAATGGTATTTATAGGTCAGATATTCCATAAAGGAGAGACACAGCAAGCATTATTTCATATTTGTGATGGTTTACATAGATAGAATCTTAAATCCCAAAAAACCATATATTGATGATGTCAGTATTTGTTTTTAATAATACAGACACTTGGCATTTTGTTCTTGTAGGTATTATTTTTGTCTTTGCCAGGTTAGATTGCAATCAAGACATGAATCATTCACTGAATCTAAATATGACTCTATAATGATCTCTTGCTCACTTCTACTCATTTGCTTATTATATTGTTACATTTGACTCATCAGAGCCACCCAATTTAAGCAGAAGGAATTATTTATGTTCTGGGAGTTAAAAAATGAGAGGTGAGAATGTTATGGGAGTTAAAAAATAAAACAACTAGATAGATTTTCTTATCTCAACATTTTAACATTTTGTGTTCGTAACTAAACCTACTACTCATCTCATCAATGTTTTGTATATGTGTCTATTTTCTGCCATTTTTGCAATAAATGTGGTGAAAATAATTAAATAAAAATTACATGATTTTTTTTCCATGTGTAGTTGTGAATATTTTTAATCCCAGCACTCAGGAGGCAGAGGTAAGAGGATCACCATGACTTAATGCCACCTTGAGACTACATAGTGAATTCTAGATCAGTCTGGGCTAGAGAAAGACCCTACCTCAAGTAACCAAAGAAAAAAAAATTAATCAATAATTCATGAGTATCTGTATTTAATAATTCAAAGAAAGAAAACACATGAAAGGTGCCAGAGGTGTCTCTCTGTGGTCCAAGGCTTGTCTAACATGTGTATGGCCCTGGTTTTGCTCAATAGTGATGGAAAAATAAAAGAAGTAATAGCCACATGCACATCATGATGTAGAATACCATTTAAATTTCTATATATGTGTGTATATTCACATACATATACACATACATTTGTACATATATTCAAGTACATATACACATACATATATACATATATACACAAATATACACATACACACATATGAATACACATACACACATATATGATTTCCATTGCAGGACATAGTATTTATTTTGTAAATACCATGAATAATTTTTCTATGCTATGATGCATGAAGAAGGAAGCATCATTGAAAGAGAAAAATGCAAGTGCCTATCTCTGAAAGACTTCCAGTGGTCTGTGTCCCAGCACACCTTCTTCCCTATTCTCTTAGCAGACCATGGAGGTGGCTTTCTCTATTGTAAGCATTATATTCAACAGACTTGCCTTAATTTACTGAAAGAAATCAGTGTTCATAATAGGTAGTCTCCCTCCTGATTTGAAAATATTAATCTTGAGGAACCTAACTTTCTATCAGGGAATATGACATTATTGTCAAAGTATTTCATATCCTCCATGGACTTCTTGAGGTTAACACAGATAGAAATAATTTTCTTTACTTCTTTGTCCATTGATAATTCATCCACATTATTCATTGCTCTGTATAAGAGCAATATCTGACAAGTTCAAGTAATGTAACTATCAACAAGCCATAAACCGCCACCACCAATGGCAACAAAACCCCCAAAGAATAGAGGTATGTTTTCAGCACATTATTTCCAACCAGCAAATTTTCTACTGAGTCTTTACTTATTTATGTCAATTTCTTTGTTGGTTTATGGTTCTTATAAAAGGAAAACAGCTGTAGGATCTACATTATATCATAATATCAATTATTGATGGTGCTATATGGATACAGTGAAGGATTTTTGTTCACCAATAAAACAATCTAGGGATTCCTGGAATCAAAGAAGGCATACACATGTCACAGAAAAAAGGAACTATCAAATAAAAGAGATAATAGCATGGAAGAGGATTAAATGAAAGGGAGGTAACAGGACAAATCAAGACTGATACTAAATAAGCAGTCTTAACAACTATGAATTCTAACTGGAGATTGTATATTCTGACCATACCTTTACAATTTCCTAAATGCCTTTTTATTTGTCAGATAAAAAATAGTTTAACTTTTACTATTTGAAACTGAAATGCCATCCACAACTCTCACGTTTTAAATGCTTGTTCCCCAAATGGTGAAAACTTAAGTCATTGATTAAGCAGACATGTAGGGGTGGACCTGTCTATGAGGGTCATGAATAGCTCCTTATTTTCAGCCTGTTCTGTCATTCACCATGGGTCTTAGGCATGTTTCTGCTGCCATATGAGCTACCCCAACTTACATTCCTTACTGTGAGGGACCCAAACCTCCCAAATACATGAGGCAAAAACAGTATTTCTTTCCACAAGTTAATTCTTTCGGGTATTTTGTCAAATCATGAAACATAGCAGAAACAACAATGACAAAAACAACCTTCAATTTCAGAACCAATTCTTTTCTGCATTTCAAAGGTAAGTTACTATTGAATGACATGATGTGTTTATATCATACTTCACTTACGAACCCACATTTGCTCAATGTTATAGATGGGTGAGTCAGAGATATGTGCTGAAAAAGTGAATTACATAACTGTAAGCATACCATTAATGTTTATCAAATGGCAAATTTCATAGTATAGAGTTTTGATACCCAAAGTGAAACTATGTTGAAATGTTTGAAAAAAAATGGAATTTCTAAGATAAAGTTACTTCTGGAAATATATAAGATGAGAAAATAAAATCCAGTGAACAACATGGTGAAGATGTATCCACATTCTATACCTTAGATGTAGCAATTATATCTGCTTTCATGTTGTACTTTAAAACAAGCACATTATATGGATAAATATATAAATACATATTTTATAAAATGAAAGTGTTATGACATATCAGTGATGTTCTAAAGTATATAATATACCTTTTTTGCTGTATATATGCTAAATAGATCCAGTTATAGTAAGTCAGAAAAGTTGTGTTATTACTATTTAAACAGGAAGGCTTATATAATCATCACTCATCAAAATCAAAGAGCTGCAGTAGTCAGAGAAACCTTAAAGTGTATTGTCTATATTTCTTATCAAGTACGATAGGAACATCATAAGTAAGAAAACATAAATCTCTATAGCACATAATTTCCAATGCACCAGAGTAAATATAATAGTGTTGAAAAATTAAAAGTAGATAAGGCTTTCCTAAGGAGGACCACTGGATCCAAACACAGAAACACTAAGAATACTAAAGAATACATCCTAGGACCTTCTCTTGAAGAATAGTATACAGTGTGGTGAACAAAGTCTAGGGACACAGGAGATAAGATTCAAACCTAATTTTCGAGGGTATTTGGACACAGAAAAATAGTACAGGGGTGAAATACAAGTGGCATACAGTACATGCTAATCCAGAGACAGACCAAAAGCAAGATTAACTATCATGTTCAGACATAGAATTGCAGATTCCATCTTTTTTTACATACATCCATATAAAACATTTGCTAAAATACTGCAGTGTTTGTGGCAAAAATATAGTTATAAATTCACATTAACTATCCTCTGATACATTTAAAATTATGTGTGGTAGGTATGTACAAAATTCCTCTAAATTTAAAAATTCTCTCCTGAAGAGAGAAGGAGGCTCTGGGGATTCTGGAAGAAAGTCTAGGAAACCTGGAGTTTAAAAGATAACAGACATCTAGAGATCCTTCAAGGTCAAGAATGGTAACCAGCCCACAGATAGTAATTGGTGCAGAGCTGGAAGGCACTGATTAAGCTGCCAGGGGAAGCTGGTCAACCACAGCTGGAGTAAGCAGAGACCACTGACATGAAACACAGTCTGCCACCATGAGTAGGCTGAACACACTTCCCACTGGGAGAGAACAGTGAACCAAGAAAGGAGCACTTGTGCAATGGAGGAGCCAAAGCCTGGGGGAGGCAATCAACAGCTTTTAATTTGGCCAAGCAATCCACTAAGTGAAGGGGGAGTCCTTGACTGGAACTATGATTTCAGAGTGAAATGCACTGGGAAACAAAATCTTGGGACCCCCAAAGAGAAATGCACTATACGAGTGATTTACAAAGAGGCTACTAAAAACATAATCTAGCTAATTCAGAAATGTGTATCTAAATTAACCTATACTGATCTCACTCTTCCATGGAGGTTTTGTTTGTATTTTTCAGAAGGCAGAGAAAGAGAGAGAGAGAGAGAGAGAGAGAGAGAGAGAGAGAGAGAGAGAGAGAGAGCGAGCGCTATGGCTCTTCCAACCCTACCAATGAGCTGCAGGCCAATAGCTGACATCTTGGCAAGAGATGAGCCACCCCAGACAAACCATGGAGGATCCACATGGAACCCAGCAGAGAATGATAGGATGAACAAGTGACAACCAATCAGTCAACACAGGATAAACCAGTGAGACAGATACCAATGGTTTTCGACACAACCTAAAGCAGAAGTACAGAGGCACCTAAGACCTCAACAATAAAGCAGCCTTAATACTCACCCATCATGACTCAGGGAACTGAGTGGAAGAGGGGGCTGAAAGATGGTAAGAACCATGGTGGAGGAGAATATCCAGAAACATGGCCCCCCTCAGTAACAACATACAAAGGGGGGGTGGAACCGGGTTGACTCCTAGGCTATTCATAAAGCCCTACCCCATGGACTGATCCAGTTTGCCCGTGGAGGAGGACACCCAGCTGATTGAGGACAGGGAAGAGGGAAATCGGTGAATTAGGGACACCAACACATTATTCACTCATTATGGATAATAAAGAAAAAAAATAGAAAAAATAGAAAAAAATAGATATGGGCTACTTTCCCCTATCTCACTCCGGAAATCCTCTAAATTTACCCCAATCTAAAATAAGCATGTGCAATGAAAAAAAAAAAAAGATAACAGGACCACTCCTCAATAATCAAATGATTAATGACCAACTTTCACCAATACTAACCAGAAAATGAAACATGCCATCCTGGGGGAGAAAGGAAGCTAGCTCAGGAGACTCAGGAATACTGGGAAAAGTTGCAAGCCCCTCTCCCTAAGGTTATACACATGACAAATACCGGTTTGGAGAAGACCCTCTGATGAAGCAGTCTCCAGGTTATATGGTGTGAGGATCCTCTCCACAAGCAGAGTGAGCTCCAGAGAAGCCATTTCTTAGTCATCACATATGCTGCGCAGTGCCTGCGATGTAATTGCTTTTGAGTTGAAAAGTCTACAGGGAGGTCATCCTCCAGGATGGGATGAGACTTGCTTTGGGGTATTCATGCTCTATAGATCATCTTGTACCCGGAGATTGAGGGATGAACATCCGTGGATGTAATCCCTACATAGGGAGCTCCACCCAAAACAGCTATGGGGGAGTGTTGTCATCCAGGATGGGACAAGACTTGGTGGTGGTGGTGGTGCTAATGCTTTGGGGTCTCCATTGTTCTTGTAAGCAACCCATCAACCCTGCTCTGTACAGTATACTTTTATCTCTGCCCTAGCTGGGGTCACGACATGCGTTCAGGATGCCCAAGGTTAAAAGTAACCCCATACAGTGGTGCATACTAAAGTGTGCTAAGATTAAATGTTATAATATTTTAAACAATTTTTCGTTGTCCTCTCTCTCTCTCTCTCTGTGTGTGTGTGTGTGTGTCCACACATGCCATAGTACGTGTGCACAGGTTAGAGGACACAAGCCACTTTGTCAGACAGGGTCTCTTGATGCTTGCTGCAGGTGAACTGTCTGAAGTCTGTTTGATTTGCTGGAGTGAGCTCTTACCACTCTCCAGGTTCTGCCTCCTGTTATCATAGGCAGCATTGGGGCCACAGGTGAATGTACCACTTTGTACCGAGGGTACAGTGGAACTGGACCCTGGGACAGTCAGGTTTACAAGTCAGTGCCTTTAACCACTAGGCTATCACCTCAGTGATCCATTTTTTTAAATTTACATTTACCTTTGTTTTCATCTTTTTAAATTTTTATTTTTGTTTATTTATTTTCAAGCACTGACAGGCAGACAGACAGGCAGACAGACAGACAGACAGACAGATGGAGAAACAGAAAATGGGCATGTCAGGGCTTCCAGCTGCTGCATATGAACTCCAGATATATGTGCCACTTTGGGCCTCTGGCTCCATGTGCGTACTGGGGAATTGAACTCAGGTGGTTAGATATTGCAGGCAGACACCTGAATTTCTGAGCCATCTCTCCTGCCCTAGAACCTTTTTTAATGGTAGCAGTGGCTCTTCCTTACCCTGTAATTAAAAATTGAAGTATGGAAATAATGTAAAAGCTTTTTTAAAAAAAAAGATTATGAAAGATGAACATGGTGGTTTAATCTCAGCATAAAAGTAAGATGTGCTATATAGGAATATCTGCATTTTGCTACTTACTTCTGCATGTAGAGACATTGCCCCCTGAGCAACAATGCACAAAGGGGGAAGAAAAAGGAAACTGGCTACTCTGGTGCAATTCATAACCCCCTACCTTATGGGCAGAGGCAGTACGCACACCTAGGAGGGACCCCAGTGGGTAGGGGTCAGAGAGAAGGGAAATGGGAGAATCTTCACAAGATTTGTTCATAAAATGTATATAATTATTCATAATAAAATATTAAAAAATAAAGTACTTGGAATATAAAAATAATTTTATATAAGAAATTAAGAATTAATCCATATACATAAAACTCAAATATATGTACACATATTATATATTTTAGAACATATATATATATATATAAATGAGTAATACATATAAATATATATCTGTAGATACAAAGGTGTTGATACCTGAATAGAGCTGTCAGTAGGTTTATAGGACTGAATTACCTTTGGTTTTGAAAGACAAACCACAAAATTCTCACCATTATTAATCTATGCATGTAGCATAATTCCAAAATGTTGTATAACATCAGAAAGGTTCATTACATATCTTTCTTTTCTAGACTAGACAATTTTCTACCCTAGGGGGTATTCATTCTGCAGTAGTGACTTCTAAACATTATAAATATTTTATGTGATATTGTACTAGAATACTTTTTATTGCTTTCAGAGTTCACTTTGTAAAATTAATGTTTCATTGTTCAAATAAAAGTTTTTGGAATTTACTGAATAAAAATTTAAGAGCACAGTTTCTTGTTTTATCTATGAATGAAATAAATATCAACATATTGAGTTTAATCCAATTGTCCTTATTTCTTTATATTATAAATATTAATTTCAATTGAATTTTTGTTATATTTTATTATAATATAGTTTAAGAAAGATGTAAACACATTACTGAGAGTCTTAAAAGTTAAGCTCTCTCATTCTCTCTTGTATACACACACACACATACACACACCACAAAGTAGTTCTTCCACTCCAAAGAGGATAGTAGTGGCAGGTTCAACTTACAGAAAACATAAAAGCTCAGCCTACAAGGCAGGAAATGGCTTTATTTCCTATTAAGATTTTTCTCTCAGCATTTTTATTGCTGTGCTCTGATGGAAAAAATATGAGAATTACTGCCAAAGAATGAAACTCACAGAGTTTTTATGACTCTCACTGCATTTCCTGTTGTTTTAGTATCTATAAAACTGCAAAATCTATCCATCCAGACCTAGGAGGAGGTGGAAAAGTAATGCAAAGCCCTTATATACTTGGGAAAGCAAATTTTCACTTTTAAATAAACAATGTATTAAGAGATCGATTATGCTAAGAGAAATTTTATGTATAAAAGCAGATACTATGGAAAGAAAATTTGCTTGTTTTTTTCCTCTGTGTTAAGGACATGAAAACTGGATTTAGAAAACATATACTTTTTTGCTCTGTAGTTTTAACATAAATTAAAATTGAAAATTATTTTGCTATTTATTTATTTTTTGTCAGTGCTTTAGGCAAAACATTAAATACATTGTGTAACCAATTAAATCACATGTTTATATAAACTTGAATTTACAATAGCTTCTTCATTATTAAAGAATGTAAGATACCTGAATGGAGGGTAAAAACATGAAAAAAATGAAAAAAGTAGCTATGACATGAACTTTTTGATTGTGAAAATATTAAACTCTTAGTATAAACACCAAAATCTTTAGCATAAATAAAGAATTAAATTTATGACATTAGCATAATCCTTAGTTTTTTTTACCAGTGTTTCAAAGATGGCAATAATAAACAGTTCTAGCAAAACTGAACATACTTATGGAAAAACAGAATAAGGTATTTTGTCATAATTACTATAATCAAGAGCCTCACCAGACAATAACAGTTCACATTATTTCAAAATAATAGACTGTCAGAATGGTTTACGTTGTTCTCAGTTTTTTTCTTATTACAGAAAAAATATTTTAGAGATTAAAGGATACTTTTAAACTATCTCCCGCATTCTCTTCCAGCGCAAACCCTGGGGGCCATCAAAGCAACTTTTACACACACTGGTACTTACAGCCTGCTGAGCCTTGACAGGGAAAATCTCCTTGAAGGAGTCTCTCTGCTATTACTTTATACATATCACTGTCAAGTCTTTATTATCATTGACATCTGGAAGGCTTTTAGAGCTTCTCATGTTGTCTAACACCTGCCAAGGTTTGTGCAGATGACTCAAAAGCTTGTAAGAAACTGTTCAAATTAATAACTGTTTCTTTAGTGGTTTTTAATTGTCTTATATGCTGATACTCTGGTTCAACAGACATTTTTTTGGAGGAATTGGAGGAGGGATAATACATCCAGGGCCTCAGGTATTATGATGCATCCATTATGCTATGGATCCACCAGCCATGGATCTTAAGGAAAATGTTTCTTTCAAATTATAAAAAAAACCCTCATTATTTTCAGTCGTGCAATGTTAGTTTTATACAGTATATATATTGCACTAAATATATATATGTATATATGTAACATCATATATATATACAATTTTTAGTCCCATATATACTTCATACTTACATATGTATGCTTATATATTTCAGTATATTTATTTACATTGTCAAAAAATAATCGCCAGTGCAAAATATTACTAGGAAATTATTCAAATATTACAAAATTAATTAATTCATGCTACAATATATGTCTTTCCTTATTCAGAGCTATTTATGAAACATTAAGTGGTTAAACTGTATTTCACATTATACATGACTTTTTCTTAATATTGTAATCCTCACTACAACCATTATTTTTACATTTGCAACTTTTGATTATCCACTAATATTGAAAAATCCTCAAGTATATCATTATATTATGTAGACAAAACTCATCATTCTCAAACTTTTAAAATTGATGAAAATATATATCTGTCTTTTTCAACACAATTGATAATACAAGAAGTTGGCAGCCTGCATTTTACCCTTATGAAAACTTAAAAGTTTCTATGGGCCCTGCTGTTAACAGATGGCTATTGTATCTGTAACAATAAGGAAGGTTTCCGCTTAATGAACTGTAATTGCTGTAATTACTGTAATTAATGTAAGTCAAAGAACTGGTTAGATTTAGGGTCAGGCTTGAAGCAGAAGGAACCAAGGTCATTTCTCAGGGACAAATCCTTCACAGACTCTTTAGACACAACTTTTTGATGTCTTTCATCTAATTTTATACAAATTTGACACATTCAATGACGATCTCCTAGATCTGTGTCTTAAATAACAATCAGTGACTAGAGAGGGTCTTTTATAGCATAGCAACTATTTAAAAACCTTTCATAAAATTACATTGGTGTCATTGACATGTTATCTTTTGAGAACTGAAATTCCGAATGAAAAACAACATCAGGGTTAAATATTCTACAAGGCTGATCAGGCAGTTATGATGTGGAGAGGTGTAAGGTTGTAGATCCAAACTCATGTTTCCATGGGCTTTCCTTAGTCCATTTAAAAGCCATTCATTGCCCTCCTTTGTGTCTGACCTCAGGTCTCCATGAATCTCAGAGGAAAATTCTGAATGTACTAACTTAACCAGATCATGAGTTCACCAATCCAAAAACTAAGAATGTCATCAGATAGCATATGAAACCTGAAGCAGAGATTCCCCATTATTCTGTAATCTACCTATCTGACATTTCCATCAATGAATCTGGGAAATGCTGTGATTGAATTTCATTTTGTCCTTTAGCTATGAAAACTTCACAGCCTTTACTACCTTGGAGTACAGTATTTGTAGTAGCCTATATCCATGTTCCCCAGGACACTGTCACTTATGTTTGTCTACAGGATGAACTCTTATTCTCTTTGACATGAGAACAGTGTTTTTGTGTTGGCATTATTAAGTAATAAATAAGAGATTTTCTTGTAAAAATTAGATACAAACACAGGCATGTCTCCTACAGTGTTGGAGACTCTTTTTTAAATGATATATCTAAACTGATTTATACATGCTTTATTGAAGCAACAAATTTGAATAAAATATAATGTTTAATTTGAATTTAAAGATATGATATAACTAAAATGAAACACTTAGGTAAAACTCAATGCATCATTGTTTTGGCAAAAGCAAAATTAAAAAAAAACCTCACATGCTGTGCTGTAATGTGAATTGGCATTCTCTATGTTTTAATGAATAAGTATTGATAAAAGGTGAAAATAAATGTTTTATCTTTTTAAATGTCTCTAGGCTTTTAATAATGTGGAGATATTCAATATTTCTTATTTTTTATATGCATTTCTGTCACTATATGTCTTTTTCAGCACATACATATCTGTGTATATATTCATATATACATATTTTTATAATCATCAGCTTACTGTAAATATATGCAAAATTATCATTTTAAATATGTAGCATTATATGGATCGTATATGCTAAATTTAATAATGGTCATGTGATTAGATTAACTGATGGCCTGAGATAAAATAATGACAATTCTACAAAGATAGTTTAACAGCATGTGCTGCTGTTTTCCATGGTATTTTCTACTATATTAGGTGCTCTCAGAAACTAACAATGAAAATGTTTCTACAGCTTCCTGTGGTTTCTCAAGTCATCCACTGTATCACATCATGTTATCATATTGTGTTAGCTCTTTTCTATACTCGGACACATGTAACTTTAGGAAGGAATGCATATTTAGGATCAGAGTTCCATCATGGTCGGGAGGGAGAGGCAGCTGGATCAGGAGGTGGCTGGTCACATTACATTCAAAGCCATTCAGTAGAGGGGGTGAAAGGGCACTGGGGACAGGCAGAAGAAAGTCATGGCCCCTTTCTACCAGCAAGACTTCACTGCCTAAAGGCTCATGGCCTCTCTAAACAGTCTTTTCCAGTTTAGCACACTTGAGCAACAAATATGCCCCTCCTTCTTAACTTCTAATTATTTGAGAATTGTCATGTTGTCTGATATCAAAAAGTAAGAGTAAAATATAGTGGGTACTTGTAAAAGCATTGCAGACTTTTACAACTGAGCAGGATTATGTAATCTTCATTTCAAAGTGATAGAAGAGAAACATTTCACAGTTATTCTACCTCCAGTGAAGGTATTTCATTTTAAACAAATTATCCCTAAAAAGAATTTTCTTCTATTTTGTATATAATACTGGAAGAATGAATGATGTTATGAAAAGTTCAAATGCATTGAGGTAAAACCAATTTTTGCCATACTTCGAAATATTATTATATCCTAACGACTACCTGGGCTTCTGTTGTGTGAACTTTCCTGGAAATACATGAACAAACGTCTGTTCACCTGAGATAGGGCACTAATTCTATGTTCAGGCATGCTGAGGCTTAGAGATCATTAAGGATGGACCCTCTACTTCATAATCAGCTTTGGAACCCACCTCTTGTGTTCTGGTGTTCTGTGACACAGAAGGATGAATATAATTAATAATTTGGCATTCTCCATCTTAAAATAATTATAAAATTGAATTTTGAATGGACTCATTATGAATCATTGATAAAAGTATTAAGTGAATATCGTGTTAATTACCCCGAGTTGATGACTATACAATATATATGTGAATCAAAGCATCACATGAGCTTCAGAAATAGGAAAATTTTATGAATCAATTTAAAGAATTAACTCTGAGCTTGCTACTTTATAAGGTTTTACTAGATCACATTTACAAAAGTAGATGAGCTTCTTGCCTGTGGGTCTTTTATAGGCTAATGGGAAACTAATTGGCCATATAAAATATAACCACTAGAAAATGAAGATAGATAACTTTAAAACAATCTGGCAGATTCAGAAGTCACAAAATCAAGTGGTAATTTAAAAAAAAGACTGTGTTCTAGATTATATTCTGTCATTGCTTCTGCTAATCATCAAACTTTTCTAGCTTCTTAGTGCTTGACATTGCTTAGGAAATGAGATATCTGACTTAATTAGCTCAGAATTCTCTCAGCCACAGAAATAATTATTGTATATTATTTTTATTTATTCACAGACTCATACCTTTAGAAGAATCAATATGCAAGTCTGGTATGATAAGCATAGTGATAAATACATACAGTTCAATATTGGAAAAAAGACAATATTATTTGATAGCAAACATAAAATGTAAAGTATACAATTTAAGCATTTCTATCATATATGTGCATTAATTTTTCATACACACTGTCAGTGCAAATCACAGTTCTCATTCAAAGTACATAAAAAAACTGTTACCTGGAGAAAGGGCATAAGTTTCTCCAAATGACCTGTACTACTATGGATGTGGTTTCATGAGCTTTTTTACTCATGGATGAAAAGGCTGTCATAAACAATGCACTTACCAAGTGAATTGGTGGGGACAATAAGCAGATGTGTTATAGCAAAGCAAAGAAAGCTCTGCTATAGGTCTCAAATGATGTCGGATTACACACTCTGTATTTTCTTTTACAGCAGAACTTTGTATGGACACACCATGTATTGGCTCTATCATTTCCTTCCTCCCTGCCCTCATTCCACTGAGCACTCTCCTCAGTGGGATTGCTGGTATTCACAGCGGGATTGTGGGTTATGTGTTGTAAGAGCAGCAGTCAGTCATTGTAGGGCGTGAGTATGATTCTGGATATTCGCTCCCACCCTGTGACACATACAAGCTTTCTGCCCTCTCTTTCACAAAATTTCTTGAGCCATGGTGTATGTGTTTTAAGTCTACTATAGTGTTGAGCTCTCAGCAACTTCTGGATTTCTGCTTTGGTAAGTTTTGAGTATCTTTAATGTACTTCTCCATCATCCTGATGAAGGTTGTCAGGAGTGTAGTGGAAGCAGCACTCTTGCTCATCTCCCCAGATCCTCTGTGGTTTCACTGGGCCCTAGCTGATGGGCAAGGGTTGGTTGATCTTCTGCCAGGGAGTATGCTATCTTCTCTTGTCTTGCTAATTGATTTTGGTTATCCTCTGTTCTCACTGCCTTTTGAAAAAGAAAATCAGATTCTCCAATGTAGAGTGAGATTAGGATAGATTAAAGCAGATAAGCATTGTTCATTTTGAGAGATTTTGATTGGTGTAGCCTCTATTTCAGCCAAATTCTAGTGGGAGCATCTTGTTGGAGTCCACAATCTTGGTTTCTATAGGATTCTGACTGGGTTCCCAGTTCCAGCAATGGGTTTCTTTCCACTGAGTGGATCTCTTATCCTATCAGAGAGCCACTGACCACTATTGCACAGTTGTGAACCTCTTGTCAGGCCAGTTGCCTTCGCAAAGCAGTGTCCCCTCCTTGCTCACAACGTTGTTGGCCATTTCCCCCAGCAGCTCATTCCGTGCTTTCCAGCACTGTACAGTCTAACCATCAGGGAATCAGCTTCTTTCCAGATTCAGGCGAGATCTCTTAACTTTCTGTGTGGGCAACATGTGGTGTCTTCAGCAAAGGGTCTTACCCTTTACCTCAGGTGGGTGATCAAGTGCTTTGGCAGAAGCCTGTCTTGTGTAGGGGACCCCTTACGTCTCTCAGATCAACTGCTCAATGTGCATTGTAAATGAATTCTGGTACTGGGAGTTACAAGCCAGAGCCAAATGTTTTAAGCTCTGGCTTCATGCCACTCTCTCCAGAGCCATCAAACCACACAATCTCTCATACTCCTACTCAGGTTTATGTATTTCATTCTGCTATCCAGGAGGAAGGGTTCTATTGTACCAGTTCATTGTGGATTTTATTTTGTGTTTATTTCCCCCTGCCTTTCACTCCCCTCCCCCAGAACTCCTTCATCTATCCCTTGAGTTACCTGTTACCTATGTCTGAACCTCAAGCTGTTCCATGTTAGGAGTTACAGATAAGGGCGAACATGTAGCTTTTGTCTTTCTGTGTTTGTATGAGTTTGCTTAATATGATCTGTTCTAAATTCATCCATTTTCCTACATATTACATTAAATCATTTTTTTCTTACTGTTGAGGAGATTTGCATCACATCTTCATTGTCCAATTATCCAATGATGGGCATCTAGGTTGACTCACTTTCTTAGCTATTGCGAACTGAGCCGCTATAAACATAGTTGAACAAATATCTGTGCAATGAAGAGAGGGGCCTTTCGGGTAGATGCTCAGTAAAGAATAGCTGAGTCAGTTGTTAGTTATATTTTCTTCTATTTCAGGAGTTTCTGTATTGATTTCCACAGTGGTTGTACAATGTTGAATTCCCACCAGCAGTGAATGAGGATTCCTCTTTCTCCACGTTTATTGTTGCTTGATTATTTTTTTAAATGACTGGATGTTGGTTGGTGCAAGCTAATTAATAAATTCCTAGTGTTTTATTTGATAGTTGAAAAGATGTTATGTCAGATACACAGCTAGGTAATAAATGGATCTCAAGGGGCCAAAAGATAGTTAAAGCTAATTTTGCCTCTAGATAAACAGCATTCCAAAATTTAACAATCATAGAATCTGCCAGCCTACAGAATCTTCAATACAGGTACTGTGTGTGTGTGTGTGTGTGTGTGTGTGTGTGTGTGTGTGTGTGTGTGTGTGTGTGTTTGTGTAATCTTGGTTCATAACATATATTCTCTCACAATTTAATTTAGAATAATGATGTTCTGCTAATTTGAATGTGGACTGTCTATCCCCAATAGCCTTGTTTGTGATTAAGTCTCATACTTGATTCTAGCCAATGGAGCCTTACCTGAGTGGGTGTGTCCCTGGGGGTGGGCTTTGGGCTACTTTAGTGCAGACCCACTGGCCCATGCCAGCTATTTCCCTTGCATGCTTATATGGTGGATTAGACCCAGTCTTCTGCTCATGACATGCTTTCCTCACTATGATAAAACCTCCCCTCAAAACTATAAGCCAAAATAAACCCTGTCCTTTCACAAGTGGCTTCTGGCCTGCTGTTTTCTCACATAAGAGAGACAGTAACTACAACAGATGCAAATGAATCTTCCTGCTATCATGGAGTTTAGTAAAACATGGTAATGTTAAATTAACAAACTGAACAAGTGAATGTATCAATACACAATGAAAATGTAGAAATTGTAATGCAATAATCAATGGAATTATTAGACACTCAGAGACTTTAATTTGAGAAAAGTTCATTCAGTATTGAATGAAATCAGTATGAATGAGGTTTTAGAAATATGATTCTTGGGAAAGTCTTTTTACAAAAAAATGGTAATCTCAATCTATAGGACAAGTAGAAAGTGAGGAGATGTGTTTAAATTAAAACATTGAGGTTTCTGGTTATGCTACTTTCATAAATTTGGGTCTTTACACATATATAGGATCTACACAACTAAGTTATTAGTATTTTCTAAGAATATAGTTCTGAGAAAGAGAGAGGAGTTATGGATGAATGTTAAACAAGAATAAGAGGTTTGGAGACAAGAATCACATAATTTCAAGATATAAAGAGCTGACATTTTGTTTTATAGACACAATTCTATTCCAGGAGAGTAATCTACTTTGTAATGGGCAGCTGAGAAACAAAGTAGAATTTATTCACTTGAAAAGTATTGATTGCATTCCTAACACATGCCAGGTACAATTTTAATCATCAAGGATATATCAGTGAGGAAATTAAGTATTC
This sequence comes from Zapus hudsonius, assembly GCA_004024765.1. Lineage (NCBI taxonomy): Eukaryota > Metazoa > Chordata > Mammalia > Rodentia > Dipodidae > Zapus > Zapus hudsonius. The sequence continues at coordinate 45,380 of PVHP010001703.1, read as the reverse complement.
CTCCTGTATAGTAGACCATCTTCTTTTCCTGACCCAGAGTATAATACAATGCATAGAAAATTACTAATTTTATAAATCACCAAGTATTTTGAATATAATAAATGGTATAATATAAAATAAAGCCAGCAGTGTTTTAACTATCCTATCAGGAGCCAGATATTCCATAGAGAGACATTGGTTCCTCTCCCTTTGTCTAGGTGACTATTGAAACAATGGTTTCCAAGAAATTGGAATTTCTCTGGGAATCTCTAGATGGTCCCAGTCAGAGGAGAAACTTGTCCTCAGGAAAGAGATTTTACAGATTGGAAACATCTCAACCCCCCTTGCAAAGAGACTGGAGCCTTTGATTAAACCTATACCTCATATCAGGACCCTAAAGATGGCTTTGATGGTGGTGGTTTGCTGAATATCCTTTTTTCCCTTTGTTTTAACTACTCCCAATAAGAAAACATTGAATAACTCTCTTTGTTGTTTTTTCATGATTACTTATTGCTTAAATATCCTATTGCAGATGGCTGGCTGAGCCTAGCTTCTCAGGGCTGTTGGCAACTAGGCTCTGACTCTTATTACTAAAATATTTATTTGAGAGCACAGCAAGAAGTTTGGTACAGCAATGGTGTAAGGTCACAGAAGTGACTTCATTTGTTCTGCAAAAATCAGAGATTGACCAGAGGTTTTTTGAGATAATTGTTCCTGTAACTTTAATATATATATATATATATATATATATATATATATATATATATATATATATATATATATATATATATATATATAATTTATTTGAGAAATAGCAGAACAAAAGAGAGAGACAGAGAAAGAGGAGAGAGAGAGGGAGTGGGAGACAGAGAGGGAGAGGGATCGAGGGGGAGAGAGAGAGAGAGAGAGAGAGAGAGAGAGAGAGAGAGAGAGAGAGAGAGAGAATAGGTACACCAGGACCTCCTGCCACTGCAAATGAACCTCAGACACATGTGCTACCTTGTGAATTTGGCTTTATGTGGGAACTAGGGAATCAAATTTGGGTCCTTCTGCTTTGCAGGCATATGCCTTAACCTCTAAGCAATATCCCCAGCCCATTTCCTGTAACTTTGAAGAAAAATATGTCGCAGGATGGCTAGGAGGGAAACAATATTTTCATATAGAAAGCTACTACATTATCGACAGGAGCTATGCTGGTTTTAAACAATGTATTCAGAAATGAATGAGAACAGAGAAAAAGAGAGAAGAGAGTGAAAAAGAGAGAGAGGGGGTGGGAGGGAAAAGAAAGAGAGAAAAAGAAAGGTAATCCAAGGAAGATGAATTTTTCTTTTTGGTCTGCTAACCCAGAGGGATGGGCAAAATTGAAGTCCAGCTTTGTGGTTGTGCACCTGTGACTATCATATGTGGCACAGATATCCAACTACAGATACAGAGAGGAAGTTGGAAGTATCGATGTGAACTCCTGATAAGCATACATGAGCTAGGGATAATGAATGTGTCACTTTATAAAAAGTATGTTTATTATTTATGAGAGGAGAGAAAGAGATAAAAAGTGAACAAGCATGAGTATGAGCATGCAAAGGCCTCTTGCTGCTGAAAATAATTTTCAGAAACATGGGTCACTTTGTTACTTTATCTCTACTTGGTTGTTGGGTAATTGAACCTGGACTGGCAGGTTTTGGAAGAAAGTCTCTTTAATGACAGAGTAATCTGCCCAGCACCTGAATGTGTTACTTTTAAGCATAAATATAGTATTCAACAAAGGATAAGCCAGTGTGACAGAAACCAACGAATCTCGACACAAAAACCCCTAAGCTCACAACACCATAGCAGCCTCAATACTAGCCCACCACGACTTAGGGAACTGAGCGGAAGAGGGGGTGGAAAGATTGTGAGAGCCGTGGTGGGGGAGAATAGCAGAGACCTGGCAACCCTCAGTGACTACACACTTGGGACATGAGAGCCCGGTGGAAGAAAGAGCTATCCATGGTCCCCTACCACAAAGACTGATCCAGAAGGCCCATGGAGGAGGATATCCAGCTGACTGGGGATGGGGGAGGGGGGCAATGGGAAATTGGGAATAACAACTCATGGTTGGCCCACTAAACAATGTAACTCATTATGGACAATAAAGAAAAAAAATAAATAAATAAAAATAAAAAAATAAAGACATAAGAATGGATGGTAAACCTAGAAAATGTGTTCAGATAGAAAAAATCTAGAAAGATAATACAAATTATCTCATTCAATTATCTCAACACTTTATTCCTGAATTATATAATCATCTCCACTTTATGGTTTAGCAATTTGTCTGCAGATACACATTGATTAAGAGGCTCTCAGATGTTATCAAGTTTTAAATACTATTCAGTATCATGAATTTAACTACTCATGGCCTGGTCTCTTACAAAAAAAAAAAAAAACTTGAAAAATCATAGACAGTTTAGACATCTTTCTGCAGTTCTTCCATAGCAGGAGCTTGTAGTTACTTATGAAATTAATCCATTCTGTACTTTTTTCTTGCACACTCAACATGATATCCATTAAATATCTGAATCATATTTCTAGAAATTTATTGGAATTCAGGTCCCATTATATGCTATCACTTGTAGCATTTTATTTCATTATATTCTCATTTGCATGTTTTTAGTTAATTAGCAACCTCTTATTTCCAGTTTCAGTTTTGCTGAATTTAGTTTATTTTTCTTCAGCTGCTTCATACACATTATTAAATTTTAGAAGGGATTTGTTAAATAAATAAACAAAATTAACCATGAGACTGGGGAAAAAAGATAAAAACATTTACACTGATATAAGAAAAAGAGAAATCAAAATTATATTTATATATGCATATATCTGTATATATATGTATACATATGCACATGTGTATACATATAGATACCTCAACATATATATACATGCATGTATTATACATATGTACACATATACACATATGTAGTACATAAGTGTCTGTATACATATATAATATATACATTTTATACACATAAGCATTATATACATATATATATTCCTGCTCTAAAATAAATAGAAACATCCATGAGCATGAGAGGCCTTTGTATCTTTTTGTATCCTCTTCAATTTTTTTCTTTCAATGTTTTTATGTTTTCTTCCTTAGTTAAGTGATATTCCAAGGTATTTAATTTTTTTGTAGCCAGTGAAAACCAGATAGCAACACTTATCTCTTTGTCCATGTGTTTATCTCAGGTGTGTAGGAATCCTACTGATTTTTGTGTGTTGATATTGTATCCTGCCACTTAAGTGAAAGAATTTATCACCTGCATAATTTTTTGGTGGAGACTTTTGGTTCGTTTATATGTAGAATCATGTCATCTGCACATAGGGTTAATTTGAATTCTTCCTTACCAATTATTTCCCTTTTTTTTGTTTCTCTCGATTTACTGCTTGTGCTAATACTTCAAGAACTACTTTCAAAAGCAATAGTGTGAGTAGGCAGCCCTATCTTCTTCCAAACCTTAGGGAGAATGCTTCAAATTTTCCCCAGTTTAGTGTGATCTATGTCTTAGGCCAATTATAAACAGCTTTTATTATTTTTAGATATGTTCCCTCCATTCCTAAACCAACATATATTGGCTGTTGAGAAATAGCTTGTGTGTGTGTGCACCTACAAAGGCCAGTGATAATGTTGGGTGAACCATATATGGTGCTTCTGCTTTTTTATCTTAAGAAGTCTCTTATGGATTCTATTGCTTGACAGGTTTGCATGAAGCCCAGTGATTCTCTTGTCTCTCCTGTGCACGGACATTGATATAGTAATCCACTCCAGGTCAACAGAAAAGTATCTAATCTAAGCTTTGAAAAATCACATTTTCTTTTTTAGATCACAGTCATTGATCAGGGATGGACACATGACTCAGTTTAAACAAAGAAGAAACCCATACAATTTTATTAATATTTGCGGGGAAACAGGTAACTAAAAATGAAACAAAATGAATGAATCAAATAAACAGATACAAAAACATTTCATTAGTGAACAACAAAATGACATTGAAATAAAGAAAAAGGTAATGCAACCATAAATGTCTTGATGTCTTTCATTAATATTTGAAAATATGATGGGCAGGAAGAAAGACATTAACCATGGAAGTCATTGCTCTCCATAGACTAAGACATACCAATACTGCAGTAAATATCTCCTGGGTCCTAATTCCTTTTACAAAGGAAGAGGACTCCTAAAACCCAGCATTCATAATTCATTTGATAACCACTGAGGATTACAGAAAGATTTATGGGTTCTACTGTGCCACAGCGCCCTCGGCTACCAACACGATAACCTTTGAGATACGATTAATAATGAAAGTATTCAATGCAAACACTTTTGGTGCTTGCTTTCCTATGAACAGGAGAAGAGAGTTAAGAAAGTGGACAAATTGGTTTCCTTTTTGTCAGCTCATAGACTCTTTGCTGGTGTCAGGACTGCCCTGAGCAAAGGCTGTCATGTCAGTTAAGCAGCCTGCCTGACCAAACACTGGGCATTTGGCACTTTCTACACATGCTCTAGAAAAGTGGCATGACGATCAAGACTATTTGTTGGCAAAGCAACTCCTTCTCCAAAGGTACATTTCCACCATGACTGCTTTAGTTTATACTTGACTTTAAGCCACCAACTTCATTGGAGACCTCTAGATGCCTTTGTTACCCAAATTGAGAGGAACACCTCCCATGACAGCCAGTAGTCTATGCTTATGACAAAGGGCCAGCCCCCTGATTGGTGTAACACAATACTTCATTTGCATGAATGTCTGCTGCTATTGCTGCAAACTTTGTTAATTTCTTGCTAGTTATATAAATGAGCTCCTGGGAGACATGCTTTGTTTATCCTTTATGATGTAACAGCAGCCCAATCAAAGGCTCCTCATGAGTGGTATTTTCTTTTTTTAAATATTTTATTTATTCATTTTCAAGCAGAGAGATACAGAGAGAGAGAGAGAGAGAGAGAGAGAGAGAGAGAGAGAGAGAGAATACCAGGGCCACTACCTTATGGGTGTGGCTTATGTGGGATCTGGGGAATTGAACCCATGGCCTTAGGCACTAGAGGCAAGTGCCTTAACGGCTGAGCCATCTCTCCAGCCCTTGAGTGGTATTTTCTAGCTTCCAGTTAGTACTCAACATTGGTAGAGTGGGCAGAGTCCATCAAAAGAAGAAAGAGGCCACAGTGCATTAAACCTGACATTGTCAGCCACAGCAGCAGGTCACCGGCGGCTCAAGAGGCAGTGGGAACTCTAGCACACTGAACCTGGGGAAAGCTGCGACAGCAGTCTTCTATGATGGAGACAAAAGCTAGGGCAGCAGTAGCCTTAACAAAACTGCCCCATTGTAAGGAGAGCCAGAACCATAGAAAGCAGCCAGGGAACTCTGGAGAACTACCAGGTTGGAAGGAGATGGTCAATGTTGTGTGAATTGCTTTTCAGGGGAGAAGCCAATGAGCATTCTCTCACCCAGGCAGAACACCCTGAAAAATTAAAGGCTGATTCTCCACAGCTCCCCTTGATGAACTGATGAGTTTATTTGACTTTCTAATAGAGTGTGGATGAGATTTTTTGTATTTTTTTAACCATAGTGGGAAGATCCCCAAAGAAGACAGATTGTAAGGTTTTATCCTACCATGGATAACAAACTTCCCACTGTTGGATAGCTTTCATTCCTGTGTCTTCCTCCTTCTATAGTCTTTATCTTCCTCTGAGGCCCCTAGACCTCAGTTCTACAGTAAATCTGCCAAAGGGTTTCCTGAGATCTCATCTGGGGGTCTGCATATGGTTTTCTTTCTCTCGTCTTCTATGGGGTCATCAGAAGGATCAATCTAAAGTGTCCCTCCTATGCAGTAACATCTGGAGACCCTGTATCTCCCAGGCTTACACAAGACTGTTATTCATCTCACTTAATTGTAAGGATCCCCGTATGTGAGGTCTTCAGGAGAGCTGTAAAACTGAAATGCTCCTGGCTGTCCATGGCCTCGCTCACTGAGCTTAGCAGCCAAGGGTCAGGTTGCCAAAGACCAGAATTACAAGAACTTCCCACTTCTTATCCACCATTTCAACCTGGGTAGAGGGAAAGCAACCCAGCCAGCTGGTAACAAATTTGTCTTTAAAAAATATATTTTTGTGTGTGTGTGTGTGTGTGAGAGAGAGAGAGGGGGGGGCACACCAGGGCTTCTAGCCACTGCAAATGAACTTCAGATGCATATGCCACCTTGCTCATCTGGCGTTATCTGGGCACTGGGGAATTGAACATGGGTCTTTAGGCTTTGTAGGGCAGCGCCTTAACCACTGAGCAATCTCCCCAGCCTATTTCAGGTTTCATTGTGTTTTAATTTTTCTGTTTCCTGTGTATTCTCTATTTGATATATGTGGCCACTTCATGTTTTGTCTTTGTTCATTTTGTTACAGCACCAATCCCCAGGTTTAGCTAGCTTCACGTTTGGCAATTAGGATTCTAAATATTGATTTTGCACTTTGTACTTGGTGCCATATATACCTTCAACACTTGTTTGTGGTATCAAAACAGGTTGTTATGTGTTTCTGCGAGCTTAAATAAAGGACAGCTGTGGTGGTGGTGTTTAAGCACTGGAAAGAATAGCAGAAAAGTGAGGATAGAATATTTCTTGGGGGAAAATCAGAGGTCAATCAAGGAATACACTCAACACACTGGCTTCCTTCTGAGTTAGGCAATGTTTGTCTCTGCTAAGATACCCTTGTTTCTTAATTGATATACATGAAGTTAGTCTTCTGTCCTTTGGAGTTTGCTGGAAAATACAAGCTTGATAATTTCTTTCATAGAGGATGGCTCCCAGGCCTTAGGAAGGATATTTATGAGTTGTATAATTGTCACAGAACTAAGAGAAAATGTATACATGTTTTATAGAGACATGGATATAGTAATGAAACATTTTCTAAAGGAAATGCTATTAAGGGAAAGTCAAAGTCTTGCAATCAGTAAGAAATCTGTCAAAATTACATTTCATCTAAGAATGATAAAGTAGTTTTATTTACCTAATAACAACAGAAATGAAGCCATGTCCCCCCCTTGGCATTCATTCCTTCTTTCATCCTCTCTAGTGTCTGCAAATATTAGGTGGTTGGCTCATTTTGGTATTAATGGAATAGTGGCCTGAACAGATGCTAGATCTGTTAGGACATTGTAGAATGCCTTACTATCCCTGGTTTTCACAACTCAAGGCTTTATGTCTTTACAATTCATTGAACAGTTTAATCTTCATTACTCTCAGTTGATATAATCCTAAATGTTAACACTAATTTGGTGAATTGCCATGTACCCCAAATATATTCTCCTAGTACCTTCACCAACACAGATGAGTTTCACTTTTATATTCCTAGATTTGCTAATTTGCTAGTCTCATATTCTGTGTATCCCCGAGAGAGGAAGACATAGGAGCTATCAGATGATTTGCTCTGAAGTGTCATGCCAGCCCCTGTTGTCTCAATACAATTTTAGGTAATCCAATGTATTTTTTTCCTTCCAGATAGATTCTTCCTTTAGCTCAGGCTGACCTGTAATTCACTATGTAGTCTCAGGCTTGCCTTGAACACAGCAATCTTCCAGCCCGAATGCTGTGATTAAAGGGCATAAACCACCACACCTGGCTGGTAATCCAGTATCTTGAGGTTAAAAATACTGAAATTTCAAGCTTAAGCAAATAGGAAATTTTCTGATTTTTTTGTATATATTTTATTTATACTTTTATAATTAGGACAAATAATGCCAAAGCCTTGAGAAGAAATGTGGTCCACAATAAATATTAACCAACAAGATGATAATGATAATGATTTTTTCATTGAGGAGAGCATTTGAATCTTTGATTTTGGCAAACTATGCACTTCAGGCTTTAATAGAGTATTGATTACATAGAGGGATTTTAAATAACAATGAAGTGATCCTTGCAAATGACAAACGTCACAGAAAAGGGTTTCTAATTAAAGTTGAAATTTATTGTCCTAAGAAATAAACACTGTTGCTCTAATTTATGAGCACTCTACCTGAATTACGATGGGTGTGATCAATCAGCATTGCCTGGTGGAGCCAAGTGTACTACAGTTTATACCAAGCATGCCAACTACCACAATACATGCAGATGTCAAAAAAGTCATTCTTTGAACAGTAAATTCTGTTCGTAAAAATAAACATTCAATCAATGAGGTGTGGTAGTGTGTGAATCACACACCTGTGACCCCAGTATTTCCGAGATTGAGGCAAGAGAATCAGAAGGTCAAGGTCGTCCTCAACTACATAGTGAGGGTGAGACCACTTTGGACTGTGTGCAACCAACGACAACAACAACAAAAAAAGCCAGGAAAAAAAAAAAAACAAAACCAACAAAATGCATACAGTTGTGAACATGAGGTTTACAACTATTTTTTCTTCTTCCCTCCCTCCACACCTATCTGTTTTTTTCTTTCTACTTTCACTATATATAGCCCACTCTGGCCTCAACTCATGGTCATACAGTCTCAGATTTGCCAGGGCTGAGATTACAGGCATGTGACCTAGCCAATTACTTAAATTTGATGTGTCAAGTTTTGTTACAGGATAAGTCACTAGCAGTTAACATGCCAGTCTGTTTTAAGGTAAAAATATATAGGCTTCCATGGATGACACTTTGCATCAAAAATAAGTAATAATTGTAATCATTTATGCTCAGTAAGAAAGGCCAATCAGCCCACAAAGGATAAACCAATGAGACAGACACCAGTGATTTTCAACAAAACCTAAATCAGAAGTACAGAGACCCCTATGTCCTCAACAATAGAGCAGCCTTAATACCCACCACGACTCAGGGAACTGAGCAGAAGAGGGGGTGGAAAGATTGTGAGAGCCTTGGTGGGGTAGACTATCCAGAGACATGGCACCCCTCAGTAACAACACACTTGGACAAGCAGAACCAGGCTGCTCCTAGGCTATCCATGGTCCCCAGCCCCAAGGACTGATCCAGACTGCCCACGGAGGAGGATATCCAGCTGATTGGGGATGGAGAAGAGGGGCATTGGGGAACTGGGAATAACAATTAATTGTTTGTCTGTTAAATAATGTAACTCATTATGGACAATTAAAAAAAAGAAAGGCATCATAGTTAATTGAGATCTCACATAATGAAAATGTGAGAAGATCCTACATCTTGAGCCTTATCTCTTTTAATACAAAACCTGAGGCACATCTATCTGTCATTAACATTTCATATATTGCATTTCATATGTGTTCAGCATAACTTTCTAGACAGAGGTTGTATTGTTTGGTAATCCTGGTACAAAGTGTCTTTCTCCATAAGCAGACTCTCTTCAGGGACAAAGGTTGCTTCCTGTGAGAACTGGTACACTAGAAGCTTGAATTCTCCACACCAGGGAAGAATAACTGGACAGTTGCTCCACTTTACACACATGATTTTTTCACCAAGCTAGCTATGTTAACTTCTAGAGAATCCATAGACTGACTATGGTTAACTTAAAGAGAATAAAACAACTGTAGAGAAAAATCAAATTTGTGATCGTTATGCCTTAAAATTCAGTGTTTTCAGTTTAGAATTGCTTCCACTTTATGATTATACTTGCTTGTTATACTTAACCTTCCTGATTTCTCACAACTTTTTAGCATCTATCTTTGTTTATTGTATACTAGAATAGTATTATTTCTTAGACTTCTTGATATCATATGCCTTAGGCAATCTGGAATAACCATCAGTATTTAAAAGTCAATATTGGAAGAGTATGAGTAGACTTCCATTCAAGATGTTCATGAGTAGTTCTCTGTTCATTAATTTTACCTGTGTTTTTTAATAGTATTTCAGAACCAAAAAGCACTATTTTCTAAATTTAGAGTCATTTCTGGTGTTGGGGAGATGACTCAGAGATTAATGACACTTGTTTGAAAAGTCTGCTGGTTTGGGTTTGATTCCCCAGTACTCTCTGGGGCTTAGTGCACATAGTGCAACATGCAATCTGGAGTTCCTTTGCTGTAGCAGAAGGTCCTTCTACACCCATAATCAATGCCTCTTCCTGTCTCTATCTGTGTTTTTCTCCTAGCAAATATGTAAATAAATAAAACTCTTTAAAGAAGAATTCTTTTTGAAGCTTTCATAACAGCTCCAGGTACTTAATAAGCTGAATGTTAAACTGGAGATGATGAAGTAAATATGGCAGCGCCTACTTAAATTATTGTACACTATATGAACAACTTTTTTTGTTATCCACCATAAAATGTTTACTTCATTTTAATACTCTTACTTTTTATCTTTGTTTCTGCAATCCTCATTCTGAGAAAGATATTTAACTATCTTATTATGTTTGTCTAACATAAACACTTCTCTCTGAGGACAAATAATTTTTAAATTCATATCTGGCATTTCCCACTATTAGATGCCTGTAGAAAAAAAGTCTGTCATATTTTACTTTGTGTATCCATGTTAGTACAGTGCTGAGTGAAGAAGTAAATATGAACTTGATAGTAAATGAATAAATAAAATAAGACAAAGTCTCAAAAAAGTCTACTTGTAGTTAGAATGCTTGCAACATATTTATACAGTACTATGTTAATTGCACACTAATGTTTGAGATATGCATACATATTATGCATAAATAATCTTGTTTTTATGAAGTACATTTTATCTGATGATGCATCTTGTTGTTTATAACTCAGCACATTGGTATGTGTACAGTTTATATGGAAATAATACCCTGTATTTTTTAGTAAATTCATAATATATAATGAATGTATCAATCTCTTTACTTACACATCTATTAGTGAATAACTTCTTGTTTTCAATAATATTAGTGTGCTTATAGAAAGTAGAAGGGAAGGAAAAGCCTAGACATGAGCATGTGTGACAAATCCATCAAGGGAGCCAACCTAAAATCCTTTCTTTATAAGCTAATTTGGAAGAACCCCCTAATTCCAGAACTCTGAAGGCTGAGGCAGGATACAAGTTCCATGCCAGGTGTAGCTGCACACTCCTGTGATCCCAGGACTCAGGAGGCAGAGGCTGGAGGATCATTGAAATTGCAGGCATACATAAGCAATTCCATGTAAAAAATGTAAAATAAAATAATGAATTAAAAGAAAATAAACATAAATATAACTTATCTCAGGTATTTCATATAATAAAGAATCTGTCTATCAAAAACAAGTACCAGTGAGTATATTTGGGATATCTAAACTATTCATATAATCAAGTTACATATGTTTTGGAAATTTGAAGTCACTAATTTGTGTTTGCTGCTGCTATAAATGCCAAACTGGTTTTGATATAAATATAGTTAAGCACATCAATTTCCCACTTGGCGGGATGAAGAGAGAGCCTCCCTCCTTATTGAAGAATTTCCTATTATACTTGCTTTAAGATGACAATCTGATCTGAATTGTCTCCTTTTCATCACACATCATTTATCCAGAAGTGTGTGTGTGTGTGTGTGTGTGTGTGTGTGTGTGTGTGTGTGTGTGTGTGTGTATAAATGCTGTTTTTCTATTAAGGAATTCATTAACACTCATTTAGCACTCAGTTTGTCGACAGCCTCTTCTCTGTTTGCTCCCTTAACACAGCTAGCCAATGGCATGGAACTCTTTCCCCTGAAGCTACAGGTTAGTCTCCGGGTTTTCATGCTGTGCCTGTTTCTGACTCCTAGATAAGTCACCAGAAAACTTTACACACAAATTGAGATTGACGGGTTACTGTGTTAGGCTTTATAATGGACTGCAAAACAAAGACATGGTTTCTAATTCAATTGTTTCCACTTGGAAGAAAAGAGATTCATTGAGGCCTCAGAGACAAAGCCAAGCAACTCAGAAAAAATTCATTCTGCTTAAAAATTAAGGCTTTATTGGTTTTTAGTCATTTTTAAAATTTTGATAAAAGGCAAAATGTGCAATGACTCTGTATGCACCACTCAGAGGCAGGGAACCCCTGACTCCTATGGGGACCCAAGGCAACCCTGAATGGGGACCAAGAACCCCATCTAGGTGGGGAAGTCTACACTAACCATAGGTCCTATGCAAACTAGCAATATTTGTCTCAATTGACCAATAATAATCTCACTCTCCATTGGAGGCTCTGCTTGTATTTTTCAGAAAGCAACGAGAACCTGGGACAACCAAACTCCACCAATGCTACACACGCTATCATCTGTGAGCTGGTTACCATTCTGCATCCACCAGGATCTCTTAGTGTTTTTTGATGACACTTTGTGATTTCTTCAGCAATAGGGTCTTACCTTAGGCCTGGGGCAGGTACCCAAGAGCTTTGACCAGTAGTATGTCATGTTTTGGGGACCTTGTGGGCCTCTTTGATCAACAGCTCAGTGTGGGAAGGAAATAATAACTGGGACAGGAAGATGCAGGCCTGAGAAATTATTCTTGAGGTTAGGCTTCTTCCTGTTCTATTCATGGACCCTAATACCATGTGGTGCCCTCAGCTTCCTCAGGAGTTTACTGTATAAAAGTTAGGGTTTTATGGTGTCAATTCATTATTAGTTTACTATATAAGTCCCCCCACCCCTTCCAACCTCCCCCACAATTCATTCCAATCCCTTTTACAAATTCTCCGTTCACTGACAGATTATCTTTTAAAAAATATTTATTGTCTAAACTTAGATACATTGCTTGAGCAGATATTTTGCTGATCGTCCCATTTCCCTCCCTCCTGTTCCTGATCCACTGGATGTCCTCCTTGGTGGGCAAACTGTTCTAGTTGACCATGTTTAGGAACCACATATGAGGGAAAATATGTGGCGCTTGGCTGTCTGCTCTTGTGTGTGGTCACTGAGAATGATCTGCTCTAAGTCCTACCATTTTTCTCTAAATTTTGTTATGGCATTTTTCCTTTCAGCGGTGGAGAATTCCATAGTGTACGTGTACCACATTTTTATCTTTCCTACATTACTTTGTTCTTCTCTTCTAAGTTCACCTAGAATTATGGCTTTGTAGGTGTTTCATTTTTATGCATTTAAGAATGAATGATGAATTCACTAAGATGATGTTTTATATTTTCTATTGGCTACTGAAACAAAAATGAATGCTATTAAGTCCTTCATTAATGAGAAAACTTAACTGTCCTTTGATAAAACTTTCAAAGGTTTAACTGCATATATTGTTCTTAAAAGATAATATAAATTAAATTAATATTTTTGAAATAATACTAATACTTATTTGGACCATAGTTGATACTATTTTATTTTCAAGAAATTTGTAAACATATTCTTTGTTTCAGCTATCATTTATTGTTGACTTAGAAAATACACACTGCACTTTTATCAAATTGGTTGGATGATAGCACAGATTAAAAACTGCACAGCCACACAAAAATATACGATACAGCTCATATATTATGCAATCCATACACGAATTCTTACTCCAATGTATGCACAACTGTGTGTATACATATGAATGTGTGAGCACATACTTACATGCATACATATTAAAAGTAGCATGCTTAGTTACATGAAGTAAAAAAACTTACTGAGGAAATAATAGATTTTAGTATTCAAGATATGTAGTAATATGTAGTATTACAAATACAGTAGAATACCTAGTCACCTTTTAATATTTCTTTATCATATTGACAAAATAAGCAGAATATTATAAATAGAGCAATCTTATTTATATTAAATATATTGCAAAATCATGCCAATTTATAATCTATATTCAATGAAAAACTCTGAATATTGCTATGTAAACATAGCTGTTAAAAAGGCTATTTGCATTGAAGACTGTAAATATGAGCAATAGTAAAATGGTTGAGCATAAAAAATAGTTATTATATAGCAATTCTGATATTCATATCATCTGATGTATTGAAATGCAGAGTGAACAAATCAGTTGTTTTATCTTAGAAAATATTTATAATTACTTTGTAATAAATCAAGGTGAGATGAGAAAAACTAAATGACATTAATCAGAAGACATTATTGAGATCAGAACATTTGTTTCACAGATGATTAATGAAATTCATATACTGTTCATTTATTTTATTTTTATTAGTTGATGCAGTTTTTTATTTTTTGTAACTCAGCCTGGCATGGAACTCATATAAATCCTTCTATCTCAGCCTCCATGGTTTCCTGATGCTCCATGCTTGAATAAAATGTTTAAATCGCTGCAGATTAGCCTGAACAGAAAACATAATTAAAGTATGTTTTAGTTAATTTTTATATTTCTCTAAATTTTGCATTAAGAACTCATGGTTCTTAGATACTTACCTTTCTATATTTTCTATTTATTTTTCTTTGTTTTGGTTACATTTTCTCCCTATTTAACAAATAATTTTATGGCAAAAAGGACCAATGACTTGTAAAAACACAATTCACAGAAAGATTTTCAAAAATACTCAAAAACACACAGACTTTTCTATCACAGACTGTGGACTTAATATAAAATTTAATGCTCACATTAACCTATATTATTTCACAAAATTTCTGAGTCAAAATCTGGGCAGTTATCAGAATTCACTTCCTGTACCAACAGGCCAATTAGAATAATTATCTAGAAAATGAATGTTCTCAGACCTAGACTTTAGATCTTTGTGTCTGGGTAACTAAAGCCCTCTTTTATCTAGTGGCTATCAAAGTGGAGCTGCTCTCAGCTCCACGACAACACTGAGTCTGAGATATATAGTCTCTCCATTGGCCCATTTAAAATCTCCCTAAATTCAGGAGAAATCAAATACTTTACAGAACAATTTGATTAGTTTAGGGCTATTTTCCCTTAGATTGAGACAAAGCCAGTTGATGGGTAAGTCACCCTATGGTATTTAGGAAAGTATTTCTTACTTCAAAGGAATAAGATCATTATTGGTCAGACCATTTGAAGCTGTCTAACCATTTTGCCTGTCTTATCTATCATATATCATCTTTGTATCATTATCTATCATTCAAATATATACATATAATTTCATTCTATCCTTTGATATTGACTTCTCTGTAGCATAAACACTCCATTCACTGATGTGTTAATCAAGAAATGCATTTTCAGCATTAGCACATTAGGCACATTTTTGCTGATTTTCATAGCTGTCAAACTCAATCATGGCTTTTTCTTAAGCTACAATCTTCTCCCTAGTTGTGTGATTTCACCAATAGATGATGAGTTCCATTAGGATGTTGTGTGGTTTAATGAAAATAATTATATTATTCAGCTTAACAATAGATTAATGAATGAATATCAATGTTGAAAGTAAGAAATCTAAAATAGCAAGGAGTTTCAATAGAGGAAAATCTTCCCTGCAAATGTTTAAGTTTATAGTTATAAAATATTTTGTACTTGCTTCTAGTATAAATGTCATGTTAGAGAAAATGTTCTTGATGTTCTTTGTTATTCTGCATTTAAAAGTAAGAATTAGATGTTTCTTAAAAAAGATAGAAAATATCTTTACAAGGACACATTTCAGGATGACAAATTTTCCTCTCCTCTATGTGAAAATTTCGTTCTCAAGTAGCAAACTGAAACACAGCTTCCTTCCCCTGAGTCAAATCTGTGCAAAGTTATCAGATTCCACTTCCAGTAGAGTCATATGATCTAGCTTCCATGTTTCGAAGGATTAAGCATCTATTATTTGTGCAATACAGTCAGTAAGGTGTGCAAGAAGTCACTTCCTCACACTATAATCTGATGCCTAAATGCCCTTTATTATGAATTTCAGGACTCAAGAAAGTCCCATCCATATGATTCCAGTATTAATATAGTAGACGATTGTCAATAGGAATCAAATAAAGATAGTCTCACCACAGCAGGGCAGGAAAGAAAAAAAAGTACAAAAGAAAAAAAAAACAATAACAAAACAAGATCATTAGTGGTGTACAACTTCAAAAACTGACATCCTGTGGAATATCTTCAGCCATGCATTCGAGTCCCAGCCTCAATAACCAACATTTTATTGAGCTTTCATTATATAGGCATGATTGATTCACTGATTAAGCAATGGGCTTCAATCGCCAAAGCACTTGCTTCCCAGGAGATCAGATAGACTAATTGAAAGAGTGGTTAGTCTTTCTGTAAGGATCAGTGCCCACTTGAGTAATTCCAAGAATTCAGGCTGAAGCTTCATTCTAGGAAAGAGGATGAAAATTCAGTCTTTTCTTTTTCTTTCTCTTTCTTTCTTTCTTTCTTTCTTTCTTTCTTTCTTTCTTTCTTTCTTTCTTTCTTTCTTTCTTTCTTTCTTTCTTTCTTTCTTTCTTTCTCTCTCTCTCTCTCTCTCTCTCTCTTTCTTTCTTTCTTTCTTTCTTTCTTTCTTTCTTGGTGACAAAGTAGCATTGTATAGAATTCAAATAATACAATTTGATAAAAGGTCTAAACAGATATGATCCTGTTCAGACAAAATCTCAAGTGACTTCTGTTTTTTATTTACTAAGTAGAAACTTTGTATGAACAAATAATATGTTGCTACTACATTTTCCCTCCTCCCTGCCCCCCATTCTATGAGGGCACTCCTCAGTGGGATAGCCAGTATGCATCATGGGGTTCAGGGCTAGGAGTTGTGCACAAGCAGTCAGTCACTGGGTGGAAGGGAGAAGACAAGGCCTCTGGATATTCCCACCTTTTTGGCTATTAGTATCTTTCCACCCAGCCCCCTCTTCCACAAAATGGCCTGAGACATGATAGATGTATTTTACATCTCTTTAGCATTGAGCTCTTAACACCTTCTGGATTTTTTTCTTTATTATCCATGATTAGATACACAGGATGAGCAAATACATGTTGGTATCCCCAGTTCCCCAATTTCCCTCTTCCCTGTCCCCATCAGATGGATATCCTCCTCCATGGACAGTCTGGATTAGTCCATGGGGTAGGGGGTTATGGATAGCCTAGGAGTCAACCCAGTTCCACCCCCTTTGTATGCTGTTACTGAGGAGGGCCATGTCTATGAATATTCTCCTCCACCATGGCTCTTACAGTCTTTCTGCTCCCTCTTCCACTCAGTTCCCTGAGTCATGGTGGGTGAGTATTAAGGCTGCTTTATTCTTGAGGTCTTATGGGTCTCTGTACTGCTTTAGGTTGTGTTGAAATTCATTGGGGTCTGTCTCACTGACTTATCCTGGGTTGACTGATTGGCTATGGTTATGGGTTTCTTGCTTATCCCATCACTTACAGAGGGGTTCCATGTGGATCCTCCACAGTAGGTCTGGGGTGGCTCATCTCTTGCCAGGATGCCAGATATAAGCCTGTGTTGGTAGGGTTGGAAGAGCTACAGCTCTTGCTGCTTTCCGAAAAACACAAACAGAATCTCAATCAGAGCGTGAGATCAGTGTAGGTGAACTGAAATACACATTTCTGAAATGGCTAGATTCTATTTTTAGTAGTCTCTTTGTAAATCACTTGTAAAGTGCATTTCTCTTTGGGGGGTCCCAAGATTTTGTTTCCAAGTGCATTTCACCCTGAGTCCCCAATTCCAATTAAGTGCTCCCAGTCACTGAGTGGATTACTTGGCCGAATTAAAAGCTGTTGATTGCCTCACCCAGCCTTTGGCACCTCCATTGTACAAGTGTTCATTTCTTGGTTCACTGTTCTCTCCCGGTAGTAAGTGTGTTCTGCACTAACTGCCATCTCGGGGCTGGTTATCATTCTGGACCTCGCAGAGTCTCTGTGTGCAGATAGAAAGCTTTCTGTGGTTTCCTCAGTAACAGGATCTTGCCTCAGGCCTGGGGTGGGTGGGCATTCAAGAGCTTTGACAGAATCCTGTCACTTTGGTCAACAGCTCAGTGAGGGAAGGAGCCAGTGACTGTGACCAGTAGTTGCAGGACTGATCAATTTCTCATGAGCTTAGACTCTCTCCCCTTCTATTCACAGCCCCTCTTACCAGACAATGCCCACTACTTGCTCAATAGGTTACATTATGTAAGTAAGGATTTTATGATTTTGAACCAATTTTGGTTTAACTTGATATTTAAGTCATCCGCTCCTCTCCCCATTCCTTGCCCCTCTCACTTCTCACTACTGGTTTGTGTAGAGTTTATGGTTAACCTACTTAGGAACCACATATGAGGGAAAATATGTGGCATTTGACTCTCTGTTCTTTTGAGAGTTCGCTTAGTAAGATCTGCTCCCAGTCAGACCTTTTTCTCTAAATTTCGATATGTCATTTTTCCTTTCAGCTGAGTAAAATTCCATCATATAAATATACCACAGTTTGGAATTCTGCTTTGGAGTGTTTTGAGTATCCTCAGTGTCTGTCTCCTTCACCCTGGTAGAGGTTGTCAGGCTCACTGTGGGAGCAACATTCTTGCTCTTCTTGCCCATTACTCTGTGGTTTCCCCTGGGTCCTCACTGATATTTTAGGGGTAGTTCATCAGCTGCCAGGGAGTAAGTTATCATTTCTGGTCTTGTTGGTAGAATTAGGTTGTCCTTGGGTTCTTGCTGCCTTCTTAAAAATAAAAAACCTAGTCTCCAATGGAGAATGAGTTCAGTATAGGTTAAATGGGATAAGCACTGTTTGGGGAAATTATTATGGGTGTAAACTCTCTTTAGGCCTAAGGTTAGTGGAAGCTTCTCCTTAGAGTCCAGATTCTTAGACTCAGTAGGATATTAGCTTGGATCCCAGTTCTAGCTATGGGTTCCTTACCTCTAAGTGGAACTCTTAGCCAATCAGAGAAGCCTTGGTTACCAACCTAGGTTGGGTGCCACTGTTGTACATGTGAGTACATCTTGTTATGCTGGTTGCTGACAAATAGCAGTGGCTCTTGCTTACTCCAAACATTGTGGGCCAATTGCCCCTAGCAGCTCATGTAGCCTTTGTCAGCACTATAAGGGCTAGCCATCTAGGAACTGCATTCCTTTTAGGTTCTAGCCAGGTTGTGGGTTGACAGCATCTAGTGCCTTCAGCAATAGGGTGTTATCTGTTATCTTGGGCAAGTAATCAAGTGTTTTGACAGAAGCCTGCATATTTTAGGGACTGTCATAGTCAGCCACATACTGCTTGGATGCATCTTCAAACCAGGCACAATTTGGGGAAGAAATGGATTTATTGAAACTCCAGATTGAGGGGAAGTTCCATAACAGTGAAGGAGACTGGCCCTCTTTCACAGGTCCAAGCAGAGAGAAAAACCCATCACCTACACCACACACACAATAGCAAACAGGCAGGAAGAAGAAGGAGAGAATTTCTTCCCCTTTATATAGCCTTAGCATGGGGGTCTTAAAACCCTTCCCCAGACTTAATGGCTTCCTGAGACTCTGGAACTGCCTTCCTCCACTGCCCACACAGGAAAAGATGTTTAGTTCTAGCTTCTTTGAGCTTCTTTACATCCTGTCCCCTAGTGAGAGGCTGCCTTCCTGTAAACATCCTCAGAGACCAACCCAAGATAAATGAAAAGATCAAGTTGACAACAAAACCTAACCATCACAGGGACCTCATAGGTCTCTCTGATCAAAGGTTCAATGTGGTTAGTAACTGATTGCTGACACTGGGAGTTATAAGCCAGAGATAAATGTTTGGGGTTAGGCTCTATCTCACCCTCATCAGGACCCTTCTTACCAACAGATACCCCCATATTCCTTTGAGGGATTAGCAGTAAATGCCCTTTCTTGAAAAGCCTGAGGGCTTTAGTTCTACTCACTAGTACCACATATATCAGATGCACAAACTGGCCCATGACTGTAAAGTTTGTTTGCAATGGCAAAAGGCATGGGCATGCCCTCCTCTTTGCTAATAAATAATAAGTTAAATATTTTGAAAAACAATATACTCTTTTTGAATTTTATACTATAATAGCCCTAAGTATTCCACCCATTAAAAAAGGTATTTGACCTTGATTTTGAAAGTATGATTGAGCTGGAGAGGTGACTCACCAGTTAAAGGTGTTCACATGGAAAACCGGATGGTCCAGGTTCAATTCCCCAGTACCTACATAAATCCAGATGCACAAAATGATGCATGTGTCTGTAGTTCCTTTGCAATGGCTAGAGGCCCTGGAGCATCTCTCTCTCCTCTCTTTCTCTCTCTCTCTCTCTCTCTCTCTCTCTCTCTCTCTCACTTTCTAAGAAAATAAATATTTAAAAATTTATTCCTTTTCAACTCTTTTCAATTCTTCATTTCTCCAGGAGTTACACAAATATCCACTCAGTTTCCCAGAAAGAAACACAGAAATTTTTCTTTTAACCCTCTTAAGCATATCTAACTCATCATCAGGTTTTTAAGGTACACTCCAAAAAATAACATCAATTTTCAAAGTTGTTTCATTAATGCTAACATTATTCAGGATATAATAATTCTTTACATGACTACTGAATGATTTCATTATGTACCCAAATGAAATTCAGCTTTTAAGGTCATGATGCTCAAAAGTACATAATTAATGCAAAAATACCAACCTTAAGAAAATAAGAGTGTTTCAAAGATTCATTTCTTTGAGTAAATAATTGCTTATATCAACAAAATATACAGTAGTAAGAAATTTTAAAAAGTGTCTTCAAATGTATTCAATACTGTGACATCATCCTTTCCTTTTTCTTTGTCTATTTCATTCACTGTGGATGAAAAGGAAGCAGTATTTGGAAACGAGGCAAAAGAGACTGATTGAGCTTATTAATGAAAATCTAAATGAGTCAAATACCTCTTTTTCAGCAACTTTAGTCTTTACATATTTCAAATTAATATGAATATTCTGTTCTTTATATTATCCTACTGGGATTATGAATTTTCACTAATGATAACTTTGCCCAATGTCACTGCTTAAATTGTATTAGGAACAAATCCTATGGGCTGTGTTTAAGCACTCTCCTTTCAAATTAGCTCCTGAAAGGGCATATGTTATAAAAACCCAACATGGAAAGTCAAAAGTGACCATGAAATTCGCCATGACCATGTTTAATTCATCCCAGAGGACTTATACTTTTCTCAGAGCTAAAATGATTCTATGGCATTCTTCTTTTGTCTCTTCAATAAATGACATGGTTGGGGACTTGATTGACCAGTGACACCAAAGTCATTGAGGCAATGAAACAGATATTAACTCTCATTTCTAACAGACGGTGTCAGTGAAATGTGCTAAACCTTAAATCTACATTTTATTTCTTGGAATGAACAGAATATGAATAAAAGAAAATGAGCTACAGTAGTTGCAATTTGGGAACCCAAAGTTACTTCTCTAATATTTTAAATATTGAAGGACAAATAATGTTAGGTAGAATATTCAAAATATCTAATAATACTCATAATTGCCAGGGAAACTGAAAATATGAAAATTTATCTATTTAGTAATCAGCAGGTTTTGTTGTTGTTTCTTATTTCTCTTCTTTTAAGTAACAGTTTCCACAAGCTTAAAGGCAATACTTCACACACTTGTGGTCAGGGGTGTCATTATAACTAGTTTTTCTTCATGGAATAAAAGCAGAAGTGCCAAGATCCCGCTGCTTCAACTGTCTCCTAAAGAGGGCAGATATAGGTACTTTTCACTTTGTGTTTGAGCTTTCCTCACTCCTGCTACCTTCATACAGATGTGAGCACAGGTGATGGAGGCCCCACTTGTCCGGTAGGGAAAATAACAGAGGCTGAGTTTATCAGAAATGGGGAAAAAAAAGGACCTGGTTACAGCAAAGAGGCCACACTGAGTCTGTCATGTATATCTTCAGCCTGTTGTAAGAAAAAAAATGCAATTTTATCATTTATTTATAATATTTAAGCCCTTCAAGCAAAATCTGATCCCAATAGACATAGTGATATTTCCACAGGAATAGATATTCAAAACATTCCTATTCCAAAAGTGGTATGCTACAAATTCTTACAGGTCTTTGACAAGTTAAACATAAAATAGACAATATTTGGTCAGTTGACATTGCTACAATGTGGCTAGTGTATATTATAAAAGTTTTTACTTGAAATTATCTGGATATTTTTTAAAAAGATCATTATATGAGATTATCTGTGACTATATATATCACAGTTATTTTCTCTCTGTCTCTTCAAGTGTCTATAATATTTATTTCCATTTATAAGTAAATTGCTGATGATGTATAAGCTTTAATTTTGGATGTATAAAACTGTTAAGCAGATATGAAAATTCATTTTGCATTTTCATTCAGCTTCACACGATGTTTGAAGGCAACCAGAAAATTGTTGGCTATTTTTGGAATCATATTTAGAAGCCCACATATCAGAAGAGTTGCAAGCATGCATTTGCGACTCTAGCGAAGATGTGAGATTTCCTTTTGCTAATATCTTATTTGGAGATCACTCATGATGATAATAATAATAATAATAATAATATATAAAGATATATCCAATTGTTGACAAGTAACTGATAACTACAATGTAAATAGTAGTGACATCTCTTAACTTTTCCAAAAGTAAGGGAGGCGAAGGAAATAGAAAAGAGAGGAGAGAGAGAATGTCTGTGCATGCTTGTGTGTGTGTGTGTCTGTGAGAGAGAGAAAGAGAGAGATAGAGATAGAGATAGAGATAGAGAGAGAGAAAGAGAGAGGGAGAGAGAGAGAGAGGAGAACAGAGGGAGTTTAAGTTTAAGTCCTGTTTTTCACATGTGCGTGGCAGGATTATAAAATCTTAAAAAGCTTAGTGATCATGTTACTAAAAGTTGACATCAGTATTCACTTTGGCAGCACATATATGAAAATTGGGTGGATAGAGGCTTCAGCATGGCCATATAGCATTTCTTAAAGCATTCAAAAAGATGATAGCATATTTTAAGAAAGAGGAAAATGAAAGTTAGAGGTAATCACCATCTTTTCAAAATAAATAAATAAATTCTTCCCATATGGCCTTTGAAAGCAAAAACACAGTACACTTCACAAACAGAACTTTATTTCTTCATGATTTCCCACGCAATGTGCAATTTGTTTCAATTCTGTCGTTTTATTTATTGTCCAATTTTGTTTCTTTCTTATTTGTTTTTGAAGATTACTTTACAAAGTCTATTAAATACACAACTAAATGAGTGCTTCGACTCCTGTTTTTACTGCCTACCATGAACAATGTAGAAAATAACCCAGAGCCACAGTCTTTTATTACCTACTGTCATTGAAAGATAAAGCTGGGCTCTGTTATTAGGGGAATAGGATGTCTTTTTCAATCAGATATGGGGAGAATATAATTCTTGAAAATAAATAACATTTAGCCAAGAGAGAAAAATAAACATAATTAAATTGCAGTTCTCAAAACTAAACATTGACTTTTCTCTATACACAGAATAAAGACACTGAAATAAAAGTGATATGTTTTTATAAAGAGGAATAATAAAAACCCTTCATTAAAATGCTATAATATTAATTCACTATGTTTACTAAGTGAAATGGTAAGCTTTATTAATATTTTATGTATTTGCTAATTTGCATGCAGAAGAGAGAGAGAGAGAGAGAGAGAGAGAGAGAGAGAGAGAGAGAGAGAGAGAGAGAATGGACACACCAGGGCAGGGCCTCCAACCAGTACAAAAGAACACTAGATGCATGCAGTGCCACTTTGTGCATCTGATTTTGTGGGTGCTGTGGCATTGAACCTAAGTCATTAGGCTTTACAGGCAATCTCCTTCACCACTAAGCTATCTCTCGAGACCTGAAATATTAACCTTAATCTTGTATTTACTCTGAATCAAGTATTACATGAGGTCATACTGAATAAGAATAGTCCATTTTTTATAGTGATTTGCTTATACTTTATAAGCTTTCAGAATAATTTAGTTGATACCGATTTTTAAGAGAAAAAATTAAGATATTATATATAGATATATATTAAGATATATTGCTATGAAAATAATTAATCTAATAATAATTTGACAAGAGTTTTAAACAATCATATGTAAAAGCAATATTTTCCTAATATTATGTTTAAATTAAGGATTGGGATGTATAATATTGTTTCTTTTTTATATTAAAATCATGTTGACATGCAGACAATGACACTTTAAGAAAAAGAATTAGTGATTTTCTAATTAGAAATGTTTTGCTACCATATTATATTTTCACAAAATAAAAATGCCAATATACTTATTTTGAGATCCAAGATCACAAGTTATAACACTGATATCAAGTATATCAACCATATTGAAGACTATGCTTAAGAAACATTTCAAGAAATGAGATCCTTTAGAAAATCTTCTCTCCTGGGAAAGAAAGCATGCAAAATATTTATATTTTATATTTAATGTGTAAATGCTATTATTCCCATGTAGACTCTTTTAGGCTTTAAATGAAAGACCATGCCTAATTATTAAAAAAAAACATCTTGACATTTCCTTGTTGTTTGTTGTATGTAATTAAAAAGTGATCTGGATAGAGGAAGTAAACTAACAGAGAATGAAATATTAATAAGTAGTAATTAACACATATTCAACCTGAGCTGTCACTATAGAAATTAGTGTGTACATTTCATGGATAAAGTAAATTATTTCAGCTTGCAAAAGGATTAATCAGCACACAGAATCCTGTCACCTTGTCCTTAAAGACTGGATCTTGATCCTTCAGTTATACTATCAATCTAGTGATAGAGAACTTATTCTCATTTTTCAACACTACAAATATAGTTTATCTCTTCCTGATACCAGTGCCATCTATTCCAGTTAACCATTCATATATGGAGGATGCCATTTAAAGGACCTGTAGTGGGAATTAACTGAGCCTACTTCAAATGTTGTATAAATGATTCTCTTCTGCATAGGTGTGTGTTTGGTTAATTACTTTTCAATATAAATGGTTACTTGGAAGTTTTCAATGTGTGATAGAATTCAACTTGAGTCTTTCCTTTGTGATAAATCATAGCAAAATAATTGCAAGATAATCCCTTAAAATTCACTTAGCTACAATTATATTCCCAAATCATCAAAGACCAACCATATACTCACATACATAAGTATTATAATACCTACACATTGTGGGAGGAAAATATGATAACATTGAAACAAAACAGAGAGTAATTGAGAGGGGGAAGAAATATGGGGAAAGGTGGGGAAGGAATCATAATGGCTTACGATCTATGATTATGGAAGCTATCAATACAAAGTAAAATAAAAACGAAAAAATGATAAAAACTTTGTGGAATAACACACTAGTGTGTTGTTAACAGCGAAACTTGTAAGAATACACAAACCATTGTAAATCATCAATTTATTCAAAATGGTTGAGACTGTGGGAAGTTTTATACAAAAAAGAAACAAGAAGATTACATCAGCTATTTGGAAGCAACAGTCTTTGACCTCAGTGATTAGTAACACAGGTGGTTTCATTTTGAGGTTGAACATATGGTTGCTGGCAGATGCCCTTGTAGAAACATGTTTTGATGGCAGGTTGTGGCTGCCTCTGTGATGGGTTGTGGCCCAGTCATTCATTAGAGATGATTACTACCAAACTATCATACATTAAGAGCACTTTCTCATAATCTTCCAACATTATTTATATCTTATTGTTAGAGTTGATACTGGAGATTCATTTCTATGGTCACATTTCCACATTTCTTTCACATCTAAAAGATTACAATTCAAAAAAAGTTCTGAGACATCATCTCACTCTGTAGACAATCCTGGCTTTGAATTTGTAATTATTTTTTCTGCCTCAGCTTGAGTGTTGGCTAACAAATTATAGTTTATGGCTGAAATTGATCCAGTGCTTACAAAGCTTGTTTGGGAATAATAATGGGAATTTTGGGATATAATGGGAATAATAGGATATTTACATTATGGAAATCCCAGTTTTTTGTGGTAAGAAAGGAAATTTATTTTCTGGTAGGTGCAGGAATTTAAAGATATTTAGGAGTAGGGGAAAAAAGGTACTCACTCAAATTAATATGTATTTCATTAAAATCAGATGGGACATTCTTGGTTTGCCACTGTAGCCTCCAGTGATTTGATAATTCAAGCACAGAGTCCCTATGAAAACTTTCAACAGAGACCTATCCATCTAAATGTAATGAAGCTAGCTTTAGTTTTTTAGGGATTGTTTTTCTATTTTGATTATTTATTTGTTTCTGTGTATATGTGTATATGATCATCATACGCTTTTATGGGCATGTGCATACCCTGACACAGGGGGCCATCAGAGGACAACTCCTGGGTATTCCTCTTCTCCTTCTACTCTCCTCTGAGTCAGGGTCTTACTTGTTGCTATTGAATGAGAGTTTCTGGATTCTCCTGCCTCTGCTTCTCATTGCCATAAGTATGTTGGGATTATAGCCTCATGTGTCATATTCCTCAGGCTTTCCATTGATTTTGAGAAAAAGCAAATCAGGTCAACAGGCTTATAAACAATTGTCTTTACCCATTGAGCTGTCACACTATTCCAGGTCAGCTAACACCAAGGGTAACTTGACTTGATGAAAAATTTCTATATCATATCCTTCCAGGTTCTCAGAGTCTGGCCATTTCTTGTCATTTGTCCAACTATATATTCCTGATAACTGATGAATTCACGAAAAACTAGTTTTCTTCCAGCTGGAAAATCAGTTTTGGTGTCTGCCTAAAAATATGACTGGATGTCTTTCTCTCCCCTTGAATTTCAGTTTCTCCTCTTTTCTTCAAAAAATGTACAAAGAATATGTCAGTTTGTTTCCTTTGCACCAGGGTGTTGTTAGCAAACATTGAAACCTCATTCCCCACATCATTTCTGGATTACTGGTTGTCTGCCAGCTGATCCTTTCCTGGAGTACTTAAAACCTCATGCTCTAAATCCTGACAACTTGTACAAAAAAACTTAAAAAGATTATACCCCAATGGATCTTGCATAATTTACATTTATCCCCAAGGGAACATCTGTCAGGGCCACCAAGGATGTCGGGGGAAGCATTTGGAGGTCAATTGGTAATCAATATAATATATAAGAAGAGTTATAACATCCTAGTTGCAAAGCTTTATGGAGTTTTGGGGACTGGACTAGATGGCCTATTCAATCTAGTTTCCAGAGCTTCCAAATACTGTAGTCAGAAGAACTAAGTGTACATGTGTATGCTGAAACTTCTCTGGCATTCTCGTGGCCAACAATCAAATTCAAAGTATCAATGAAGAAAATAACAGAATTATCTATAAGTCCTCAATTTCTCCATTAGAAGCTTTTGATTCACTGACTTCATAAAATTAAAGGGACTAGGCACAGTTTCAGGATCTTTTAAATAAGAACACACACACATTCATTTTAGACATTCATCTTTTAAAATGGGTCACAGATAGTGCCACCCTATCTCTTACTAAGAAGGAGAAATGGCTATACCTAAACAACACTTTATAGACTCAGGTATTTGGATGTCAAGTAGTTTTCGGGACATGAAATATCCTACTTTTATATTTTTTTCAGATACTTTAAGATACAAACATTAGTGTTATGCCAGAAGATGTAACAAACTGGAAGGACTATTCTGCAGTCTCCCTTCCCCCCAAGCCCCCCCCCATATTCTTGATGTCACCTCTGCCCATTCATATATCAATCAAAAAGTACAAATATATCAAAGTGGATATAGAGAAACAGTTGGAAAGAACAACCTAATGCCAATTATCAGGACTACAAAACTATAAACAGAATTTTGATTCTTCTTTTAAAAATAGATTGCCCTCCTGTAAACATTTTAGACTTTCAAGTTTGTAATTCTCACTTTTTTCCTCTTTAAAATATTTGTAATTCTTTTCTTAAGATGGATAGGATTCTTTTAAGCTTTATGACCTGGGAACATCTCAATTCATGATTTGTGAAATATTCATCTTCATTGGAAGCAATAAAGATTGCCCCTCATGTCCTATTTATTATAGGAATGTAACAAAACTAGCTCTCTTAACTATTGCTCCAAACTGGCAAATTCTCTGTTGTCATGAGATTTTGACAGTTTGGGTTTCCTGAGGGTGAAGTTATTTATTACATTCAGTTGGCTCTCCTACCACCAGATAACACTGAGATGAAGAACTAGGTGTGTCAAATGGCACAAATGTACAGAGGCCAAACACTGTGTATTTAAAACAAGAAAACACTCATATGTTAGGAAAACTTACTTAACATTTTCCCCTAAACTGTCACTCATCTACCATATCACCAGATTGATTATTAGTTACAGGAGTAACAGATGTTTAGGAAAGCAGTTTCTTGAACCAGGAGGATGTAGGAAAAAATCAGTCTTCAGTTATCAGTGTGTTAATATCACCCTAAGGACACAGAAGTCATATTCACAAACTTATAGTGACTGCCTCACAGGCATTCCAAAGATTGATGGTGGTTTATTTGTTTTCAGATGTATTGATTTATAGCACATAAGGGAAATAAGTATCTCCATGCTTAAAATTGGGAAATAAATGTATACTCTTTAAAGTTAGAACTATGTCATATATTAAAGTTAATATAACATTTGCATTATAACTGAAAACAGGGAGCTGGGAAGCTAGATACAGAACTTGCCATACAAGTATATTTAACTGAATTTGAATCCCCAGAACCCATAGAAAGCTGGGCAATAGTGCTGTCATTTGTGATCCCAACGTTCCCCCCAACGTTCCCAGGACAAGAAGGAAGATGGAGAAAGGAGAATTGCCCAGATGCTCATGGACAAAGTAGCTTGGCAAGAAATGTCATTGGTGAACTGGGAAACAAGAGACCCTCCCTCAAATAAGGTTTGGACCAACACCTGAAGTGACCCTATGACTTCCCCGGGTATGCTAGGGTATGCACAAATCCATGATAACACATATGAACACATACACAAATACATACATAGAGACATACAGATAAGCATGCACACATGTTACCTATATGTACACAGTAATATTCTAAGATATCATGTAACATAAGTTGGATTTACACCTTAGTCCCAGCATTAGGAAGGATAAAGTGGGAGGACTGCTGTGGGTTAAAAGTCCATATGTCACTACAAGAATGGTTCCAGCTCGGGCTGAAGAGATGGCTTAGCGATTAAGGCATTTGCCTGCAATGCAGAAGGACCATAGTTCAATTCCCCACTGCCCATATTCAGCCAGATGCACAAGAGGGTGCATGTGTCTGGAGTTCATTTGCAGTGGCTTAGAGGCCCTGGTGCACCCATATTCTGTCTGTGCCTCTCTCTCTCTCTCTCTCTCTCTCTCTCTCTCTCTCAAATAATTAAATACAATAAAAAAAGAATGGTTCCAGCTGAACCTGGCATTGAGGGAGACCCTGCCTCAAAAAATCATACATTATTATATATTATTATGTATCAATATTATTATATTACATATCATTATACATGATATATATTATTAATTGGTATATATTATATTGTTATATATCATTACATATAATATATAATCATGATTATATTATATGTCATTATTATGTATTATTATAATCATATATTATTTTTTATTAATAAAAATATAGAGTCTAGTCTATCAATTCAATTAAGTCTGATAAATATCTTGAGAAAATGATATCCTATTCACATTGATACTATATGTATTATTAAGCCAAATTAATTTTTGATTTTATAGAAACAGCACTTAAAATAGGATGCTTAGAGCACATTGCAGAGGTCCTTGACACAGGCAAGATTCAAGAACTCCTGTAATTTTTGTGGTTGTCAGGAAGGCTTTTGATGCAGACAGCATTTAATATTTGTGGAGACATTCCATTTCTGAAAGCTAACACAAAGGTGTGATTCTCCCTATCTCTCCCTATTTCATACCATAGCTGTGAGGACCAACCAAGTGTGGAAAACACCTCTTCAATGGGGTTTAACCTGCTTACAGAAAGAATGTTCCTATTCATTTCAGCAGGCTATCTTCACCAGATATAATTAAAGATTACTCCAGTTAAAAAGTACTTCTATCTGTCCTGTTAATCACAATAGTGAATTGAGCAGTTAAAACATGGTTGACCAGTTCTAAAGCATGAGATATTTGTCAAAAGGTCTATCAAATCCATAATAAAATGTCACTAAGAAAAAAGATAAATGACTGTTTCAAGAATCCTGATAGCAAAGCTGCAATAATATGATTTCATAATAAATGTTAACCAATCAACTATGAATTTTAGAATTTTTCTAATAATAGTCGACTGTCTTTGGAATATATGAAAGGTTTTCTTTTTCCAAGAAATTTGCCGTCTCTGCTTTTGTTTGCAGCACGCACCTGCTAAAATTATATTTTTGATTTTATTACCCAGCAGTTTCATAAATTTTCTGAGTAAAAATAATTTTCTAATCTCAAAACTTTATACATACTTAAAATTGGTATTATTATTATTTTTTTCAGCTTTTACATCCTTAAAATGGGTCATTTATTCATTTGAGGTCTCTAGGTTTTCTTTTTTTTTTTTTTTAATTGTCCATAATGAGTTACAACATTTATTGCGGAAGAGGGGGCGGAAAGATTGTGAGAGCCGTGGTGGGGGAGACTATCCAGAGGTACAGACAGGAGAAACTGGCTGATTACTAGTCTATCCATGGTCCCCTGTCACAAGGACTGATCCAGACGACCCATGGAGGAGGTTATCCAGTGGAGGGGGGAGGGGAGGGCAGTGGGGAATTTGGGATAACAACTCATTATTGGTATTATTTTTCTTATGTGAAACTATATCACATTCTACAATGTAGATATTTTGAGCCTGGAGTCATGGCTCAGCAGTTAAAGGCACTTGCTTGCAAAGACTGGCATCCATGGGTTTGATGGTGCAGCACCCAGATAAAGCCAGATGCACAAAGTGGCGCAGTCATTTACAATTTGTTTGCAGTGGCAGGAATCTCTGCTGTATACATTCTTTCAGTCTACCTCTTTCTGTTTCTCTCTCTCTCACTCTTTCTCAGACAAATAAGTAAACATTTAAAACATACAGCCCCTACCTTTTAAAAAAGGAAAATCCTCTCAGTTCTTTAATCTGTCCAGCTTTTTAAATGACTTCATCAAGTATAACAGAGACATTTCTACAAAGAAATCAGTTTGGAAGAATACCTGTAATGTGGAGAATGTCACAAACTCAAAAGCAAATGAAAACATTAAAATAATTATCACATGGAGAATTACTTTCCTTTCTATATCAATGTTTTCTGTAGAGATATTAACATCACTCCCTTATTTTATGACATGACTCTCCTGATTGGTGCAGGTGTGTATTCATTTGTGTGTCTGTTTTACTCTGGTGACACTGCTGGAAAATATATGTGATACAACTACTCTTAGGGATTCTGCTTTAAAGAACTCTTTATTAGGGAATGCACTGAATTGACTTTACAATGTTTGGTTTATTTTGATGTTTAAAAAAATATTTGGCAACAAATATTAGGGTAGTCACAGTTAGACGGAATGTACTTTTAACTGGAATATGTAATATCTATGATGAAACTCTGAACAATTTATGTGTTTATCTATTAGTGTTGCCCTAACTAAATAGGCAGGAAGGCCAAAATAATAGATATTTATTTCTTAGAGACGGGAGCCAGTAGCAACACAGCAAGATCCTTTTCAGGATTTCAGCTGATGGCCTCCTTCCTTGTCTCTTTGTGAACATTCTTCCATCACGGGGCCTTCCCTCTTAGCATACTGAGAAGGAGAAAGAAAGACAAGGGGAGCGGGGTCTCTAAGTTCTCATAAGGATATTAATGCTATTATTGCAAGGCCCATCCATTATGATTTCACTTAACAGTAAGATTCATCCTAGAGGCATCATCTCCAAAGTCAGCCAAAATGGCTATTAGAGCTGCAAGTGTATACAAAAAACTCTCTCTCTCTCTCTCTCTCTCTCTCTATATATATATATATATATATATATATATATATATGAGACAAGATATAAGAACCTATAACCTGAATGAATAATTTACAATGACTATGAAAATATTATAGTGACTTAAACTAATTTATTACATATAATGAAGCCATTTTATTGTTACCACCGTCTCATGTCATGGGATGAAGTGATGTTAACAACATTCACCTTACATGCTTTTACATTACATATCACAAGGTTTAATTTTTGTCTCCAGAGTAGTATCATTAAATTACTCTTTTTAAAAAAATTATTTATTCATTTTCAAGGAGAGAAACAGAGAGAGAGAGAGAGAGAGAGAGAGAGAGAGAGAGAGAGAGAGGAAGAGAGCGCTAGAGCCACCACCTTGTGGGGCTGGCTAATGTGGGTCCTGAGGAATTGAACCCGAGGCCTTAGATACTGGAGGCAAGTGCCTTAACTGCTGAGCCATTTCTCCAGCCCATTAAATGACTCTTAAAGTCTCAGTCTCCACATCTATAATGACTAAAAGAAGTAAATGTTTACATTGAAATAGTATTTAGCTAATATGATAAAGTCCATGCATTGAGTTTTAAAAAGAATTCTCAAATTTTCTTGCAGATAGTGAGACTTTTTAAATATGGAAAACACTTCATTCAACAAAAATGCATCCTCTTCAATAAATCATGATTTAACTTATTTGACCTGATAGGTGAGTGAGAGGAAGAAGTGGGAATTCATCTACATGGTTATTTTTATAGTGTTCATTCAAGAATGCATATATTTATAAATAAAATAAGTGCCTTTTATTCAGAATACGATAAGTAGACTTTTTGTGAAAATACATGTATTTCTGCATATGCTTTGATGAAAAAGACCTATGCACACTGATAAAAGTGATATTAATGTGAACAATAATTCATATATATAACACTTAACACTTACTCCATAACCTAAGATTAATAGAGATGAGTTTTACTTTCTGAATCTACAGTTAGGTTTTAAAAGAAAATTTATGCTTTTCAGTAATCATGTATCACTGAAAAAATACTTGAACTGTGTAAAGCAATGTGATAATGGTGTCTTCAGTAATAAAAATATGAACATGTATTTTCAATATGACATTGATAGTGAAAAAGCATTTTGCTTTACTTTAAAATTAGATTAGCTCTCCACAGAATATTAATTTTCTTTGTCAAGTCCGAAGGTGAAAGCTAACCACATACTCATTTTCAGAGAATGAAAACTCCTTAACCAAAATAAAAATGAGATCTATGTAATAACAGACAATGTAGAGTAATAAAAAGTCATCATTGATGTTATCATTATCTTTATTTTATTGAGAATCCTGTAACTTTACTAGATAAACAACAGATTCAAATACAGGTAGATTACAGTAGTAAAAGATGAGGGATGAGGAAGAATTTCTCTTAGGATGTATTCCTGCACGGCGCCCAGAATTCATTTGTCCCTCATTCAAGCAAAACACTTCCATCATTTCAGGAGAAGTCAGTCTGTTTTAAATTCCAGTACATTCACATCCATAAGAGAAGTTGTCACTGTGCATCTGGATTGTCTCAAAAATCAAGAGAATTAGTGTTAGTATAATAGGAGTTCATTTATTTTTTGCTCAAGAAGCACAGAACACATACATGTAAACGAGAAGATCACTTATATCTGACAACTTCTGGAAAGAACATGTTTCACAAATCTACCAACGTTACCAGTTGTCCTGAAGGCATTCCCCAAATCAGAAAGTTCCAGGGTAGGATTTCCAGGCAGGACTGAGACAGGCAGAGACAGGAAGCTTTGGCTCAAGCAGCATTGAGGATCCAATCAGTTTGGGAAGCTTTTGCCAAGCCCTCCCACAGGTACTAAACATCTGGAAATCTCACCATTGATACCCAACATTGTGGAACAGCAATCTTTTCTGTGGGGAAGAGTAGTAAGGTGCTGCATTGCACTAGCAATAGAACGACATCTATCCTGCAAGATGGCTGATCTTCATCTTCACTGTTTGACTTTTGACAAGCATAGGAAATGGATTCACTGTGATCATGATGTTGCTGGAAGATCAAGAAAAACAGTGCAAGTAGTCAAAGTGTGAAAAAAATAGCAGGTCTGGGTCTAGGTGTGGGGAAAGCTTGGATCCATGAATGTGGAGAGGCTACTCCCCACAGACACTGGCATTGCTTTGGTTCTATTTGTTGATGTTGCAGGAGGTCCTGGGATTGGGAAAGCACTTGGAAGGGGCAGACCAGTGTACCTGTTCCCCAGGCTCCTTCTCCATGAGCAGACTTTGTCCAAGCAGCCGGAGTTTCATCCCAGGTGATAATGACACCACTGGGAAGAAGCACTGCACTGTCATGGCTGCTGTTTTTGGTGTTTCCTAGTGGGTAAAGGCTTAGGAGGATCCCTAAGTCAGTACCCACCAGGACTCAGACTCCACTCCCACCTCTAGGCAGAGAAACCCATCTCCATCATCTACCAGGGCAGGACACCAAGCTCTCCTGCACTCAGAGCAACCCCACCTACAGAAATTATGGCTCCTCCATTTGGTAGGAACCCATGTTCCTACCAGTTCACCTACACCTTAACTGAAGTACCTCAGTAGGCATGCCCGCTGTAATGAGATCTATACAATAGGAATTAGACATCCATGTCCCCAGAATGCATGTACTATTATTTTAGATATTTCTGACAAATATCAGTGTTTTCTCTTTTACACATCTTATAAAAATCTGTAGCCTATGAGCATTTTTTGCCTTTATTTTCATTTTTTATAGAGCTTGTGGTCTTACACCCCTCTCTCCCCCAATCTCTCTCCCACTCTCTCTGAGGGCTCTCCTCAGTAGGGTTATTGGTGTATTCGTGTACTATTGGGTAAATAAGGTCTCACTCAGTCAGTCTTTGGTGGGGGATTGTGCACAACTGTGCTTCAGTAAATTTCTAAACACCCTGTGCCTCTCAATTCTTCCACAATGGTCCCTGAGCCTTGGTGGCTCTGTTAGCAGTCTGGTTTACTGTTAGCTTCTCTATAACCTCTAGGTTTCTGAGTTGACATGTTTTGATAACGCACTTGGGCCCCTGTAGATGTGGTAGATGTGGTCAGCCAAGCTATTTTCTTTTCTTCTGTTGATGGATCTTGAACCTCCTGAGTTTTCCCTGGTATCTACACAATAAAGGAGATTCTCCAACCAATAATGAAAGCAGCATAAATTAAAGAGGTGTGCATAGTTATTTGAGTGTGTTTTGGTAGGTAAGCACAGAACTTTGGGAAATTCTCTCTGGAGTCTAGGAGTTTCTTAGTCGTGAGATTCTGACTTGGTATCCATTACCAAATAAGAGTTCTCCCTCAGCATCCAGGCCCATTGTCCAATCAAAGTACAGTTTGTTACTTGCAGAATCTGTGTTCCACTATTACAAAAGTGTGTATTTCTTGGCCTTCTGGTTGATTTCATACCTTGCTGGGTCCCTACCTTATTTTCATTGTCCCCCAGCAGATCCCATAGTTTTCCAACACCAAGAGAGCTACTACCTTCAAAGGAAATGTTTTCTCTCTCAGTACCAGCATAGTATTTAAATGACCCATGACCACAATCTGTGCTGTCTTCTGTAACCATTTAGCTCTTGCATGTATTCAAGTGTTATAACAAAGGTCTTGATTTTGTTGTCAATTTGATTTTTTAGTTATCTTGGGTGAGTTTCTGAGGGTGTTTACAAGAAGGCAGCTTCTTAGTAGGGGTCAGGATATAAAGAAGCTCAGGGAAGATAGAAATTAACATCCCTTCCTGGAAAGGCAGTGCAGGAAGGAAATCCCAGAGATTCAGGAACCCATTAAGTCTAGGATAGGGTTGCAAGACAACACTCTAAGGCTATATAAAGGGGATGGAGATATCTCTCTCAGCCCTCCTGCCTGTTTGCTGTTCTGTGTGTGTGGTGTTGGTGATGGGTTTCTCTCTTTTCTTGGACATGTGAAAGGGGAGCAATCTCTTTTTGCTGTTATGGAAATTTCCCTGCATCTGTGGTTTCAATAAATCCTTTCCTCCCATAAATTGCCTAGTTTGGAGATTCATACCAGTGGTGTGAGACTGACTGTGACAATTGTTTTGGGGATCTTATTGGTATCCTTGGCCAATAGCTCTCTGTAGGGGTTAACTCAATTCTAGTCCTGAAGTTACTCAGCCTGAGCTATGGTTTTAGGGTTGTTTTTTCACCTATGGGATGCTTCTGCTAGAACAACCTCCTTCCCCCTTTATTGGTGGTTTTATCTTGTTGCATGGTATCCAGAAGGTGGGTTCCTACAGATCTGATCCATGTTGTCATTTAGTTAGGTCCAATTCCCTTCCCTACCCTCCCTCCCTGCTACCATTTGAACCAGGCATAACGCTCACAGGCATATATCCTAAAGATTCCACTCTACTACAGAGATATTTACTAAACCACATCTGTTGCAGCTCTATTCACAAGAGCTAAGATTTGGAACCACCCCAGATGTCCACCAACTGAAGAATGGATAATGAAGATGTGGTACATATACACGATAAAATTCTGCATAGTGGTAAGGAAAAATGAAATATTGAAATTTGCAGGAAAATGGATGAAGTTAGAAAAAATCATCATAAGCAAGGTCATGCAGACATAGAAAGAGAAACTGTCTCATAAGCATGTCCTAATTGAGATTTTTTCTGTTATTGATAAATTAATTTTAGCTAATAATAAGTGCATAGGGTAAAAAATACCAATGAAGTTACCAAGTATCTAGCGCAATGTTAAATTTCAATTTAGTTGCTTTTAGGAAAAGAACACTTCATAAAACTGTGAGCTCACTGCACAATATGTCCTTCATTGTCTCTTTGTGCTAAACCAGATGCACACACTTGTTGTGTATGCATGATATCAACAGCAGTAGCTTCATATATACTCTATTGAGAGATGATTGAGAAGAAAAAATAAATAAAAAGTTGGTTAGAGAGCTGCCAGGGAAAATAGGCCAATGATATTCAGAGAAAGCAGAGGTTACAGATATACAACATTGGCTGATGTTATGAGAAGGCTGAAGGCACTACTATATTGTAGAGACCAGTATGCCAAGAAGTGCTCATCTGTTTAATACTGGTACTAAACCTAGTTGAGTAATCAACTGCTTGCTGATTGTCTAAGAGATCTGATCAGTGGCAAGGAAACCTTAACTGGAACTGAGATCCATGACAAACTCTTATGGGGACCAAGAACCCCAGGCTCCAAGAGGAAGCTCCCACTACCAGAGATCTACAGAGAGGCTATACCTATTTGAATCTTGTCAAATTAACAATGTCTCATTTAACCTATACTGATCTCAATCTGTGTTGGAAATTCTGTTTGTATTTTTCAGAAGGCAGTGAGAACTGTGGACAACCCAATTCCACAAACAGGACCTGAGATGATGCCTGTCACCCAGGCAGGAGAAGAACCACCTCTAACATATGATATAGAGCCCAAAGGAAACCTTTGAGGAAGTGGCAAATGAGCAAGAAACCTATCTCCACTGTAAGTCCGAAAACTATGAAAGGATAGTTGAGACAGACACTGAGGACACCCAACACAATCCAAAGCAGAAATCAGGAGACTCTTGGGACCTTAAGAGTAAAACAGTCTTGGAGCTCACCCACCATGACTCAGGGAACTGAGCGGAAGAGGGGGTGGAAAGATTGTAAGAGTCTTGGTGGGGTAGAATATCCAGAGTTATTGTCTCCCTCAGCAACAACAAAGGAGAAAACTGGCTGCCTTAAGTACAATTCATAATACCCTACCCTATGGTATTGTTCAGAAAGCCCTCTAGGGAGGGCTCCAGAGGGTAGGGGACAGGGAGGAGGGAAATGGAGGGACTATCACAAGACTTGCTCATACACTGTATCTAAATATTGACAATAAATATGTTTTCAAAAAGTTTGTAATAGATGGTGTATTGGAGTTTCTCTAGAGGAATAGAGCTGAGAGAATGAATGGGCATTATAATCATGGTTTATTAAAATGATTTACCAAACAACAGCTGATTTAGGACTAGGGGCTGGATGCCTCAGCAGGCCAATCTGACCTGGAAGGACTAGAGGATTCCTGGAGAACTGCTGGTCTTCAGTCCACATTTGAAGTCTAATGATTCTGGGTTCCAATGTTTGAAGATGACAGCCACGTTATAGATGTATGTACCAGTAAGTAAGACAAAAGGCTGTGTTATCCTAAAGCTTTTTAAGTATATAGTCCACCATCTTCCGGGCTGACCACTCAGTGGCAAGTCTTCTTTAACCTCACAAACACTGCCTAGAGGCATGTCTATTACTTGATTTTTGATCTGATTAATTTGACAAGAAATTAACCATCACAGGTGGATCAGTGAATAATGAACTTTTGTAAATGACTCCTCTAGTTCACATGCAATTTGTTTGTGATGCCTACATCACATGGTGATGCACGCTGTGGGCATAGAACTACTGGATGAATACACAGCTATTGAAATATACACAGGTATATACACAGGATCTTAAGACCACTTAGTGACATTAAACATTTTTATAAAGTAATTTTGTTAAATCTTTAACACATGAAAAATGCATTTTGGTGTGATATTTTCATGCCTATATATCATGGCACTGTGTCGTTGTTTGCTTCCCACTGGCCTCCCTATTCCTTCCCTTGTTCCTGCTGCTCCTTCTGCAAGTACCCTTCCCTCTGCTTTCCAGGAACATGAATTTCTAACTTTTCCATTCACTCCTTATACCTCCTCCTGACTCCTCAAGTCTCCCTTCTACATCTATATCTTATACACACCTATTCACATGCATTACATATAAATATAAATATTTAATATAAATTCTGTCTATGAAGAAGAAAGTTCTTTGTCTTTCCCAACTTGGCTTATTTCAAGGTTTTGTTTTTAACTTATAGTTGTTTACAATCTTAAAATCATACATTAAAATCCATATTCTTAATGTTGTGGTTACAATGTGAACTGGATTGAATGCTTGGTTCTCCGTATGGTGTTACTGTTTGGAAGTCTGGGAAAACTGTTAGGGGTGGGTCAATGTGGATGAAGGATGTCATTGGAAATGTGCTTTCAAGGTTATTTCTGTTCACTGGGTCTTCTCTCACTTTCTCATTTCTGTTTGTAAGTGACTTGTGTGTAGAGGTCAGAAGACAATCTTTTATTTTATTTTATTTTTAATTTTTGTTTTTTCGAGGTAGGGTCTTGCTTTAGTCCAGGCTGACCTGGAATTCACTATGTAGTCTCAGGGTGACCTTGAACTCATGGTGATCCTCTTACCTCTGCCTCCCGAGTGCTGGGATTAAAGGTGTGCGCCACCACACCCGGCTTAGAAGACAATCTTAAGTGTCATCCTCACAAACATTATCCAACATTTATTTTGGTTTATTTTGATACCTTTCCTCTCATTGCCTTGGAGCTTGCCAACTATGCTAGACTTGCTTGCCAGACAGCCCCAGAGACTCTCCTGTCTCCATGTCTTCTTCATTAGGATGGAAAACATACTACTACTACATCCAATGTTTTATTGTGTGTGCCGGATACTGATCTCAGGTCCCCAGGCTTGCAAGACAATTGTTTACTGACTCAACCTTCTCACCATGTCTGCATTGCATGTTTTTCCAATAAAACTAGTTTTTATTTTTATTTTTTTCATATTTCACCTAATGCATAAAAGATGAAACTTGTACATATTTATGAGGTAAAATGTGATATTTTGATACATGAATGCATTGTGTAATGAATAAATCAAATTAAACATGCCCAACGTCCTCACAGATCATTTTCTTCAAGCTTTTTGAAATATATAGCATATTGTAGCTATGTGTTCATTCTACTATGCAAAACCACACCAAATTTTCTTGCTCTTCTGTCTATGTAACTTTTCACTTGCTTTTTTAAAAAAAATAATTTTATTTTTTTTCATTTTCAAGTAGAGTGATTCAGAGAGAGAGAGAGAAAGGGAGATAAAGCACCAGGGACACCACCTTGTGGGTCTGGCTTATGTGGGTACTGGGGAATTGAACTGAGGTCCTTAGGCACTGGAGGCAAGTACCTTAACCACTGAGCAATCTCTCCAGCCCTCACTTACTTTTCTTATTTTTATGTGTGCATGCATGCTGATGCATACATAGGTAAAAGTACCTGTGTACGTGTGTTTATGCAAGTGGAAGCCAGAGGTCAATGTCAGGGATCTGCCTCAGTTGACCACCACCTTATTTTTCTTGAGACAGGACATTTTACTGTTTTGTCTAGACCAAATGTGAGGATCTTCTTGGCTCAGCCTGCACTGAGTTTACAGACATGCATCACCATGACCAGCATCTATGTGTACTTGAGATCTGAACTTAAGCCTCCATACTAGTGTTGTAAGCGCTTTACTGACTTCTATCACTTACGTAAGCCACCCCCATCCTAGTTTTATTTCTTGTGACTCTGGCAAATGCCATTTTGCTTTCCACATGCATGGCATCGACTGTCTTATATTCACATATGATTGAGATCATCAGTGCTAGCCCTTCTGTTACTCTCACACACATCATTCCACACAGTTAGTACCAGTTCCATCATGAGGGCACAAATGGCAGGGATTCATTCTCCATGTGATTGAATTCCACGATGAATAGTGATAGTATATTTTAATATGTTCATCAGTTGAAAAGGCCCAATGAAAATGTTTGAAAAAATATTTATGTATCATAATGGTTTACTTTGGAAATATAATCAGGAATGGGAAGGCTAGATCCTATGGTAGTTCTATTTTTATTGGTTTGGAGGAACTTCCACACTCTTTCCCACAGTGGCTCTAATAAAGTTTATTCCCACCGAAAGGGTACAGCAGTTTTTTCTAATGTACATCCTCAAAAGCACTCTGTTGGTGGCCTTTTTTGATGAGTACCATTTTTATAAGGGTGAAGTGATATTTTCCTTATAGCCATGACTTGTGTGATGGTGTGTATGTGTGTGTGTGTGTGTGTGTGTGTGTGTGTGTGTGTGTGTTTATCTTCTGGATATCACTTGTCTTTTGGGGGAGAGATAGGTTATAATCTTGCTTTCTAAAGCACAGGTCGTCCATAAACTCAGATTCTCAGTCCCTTAGAGATGTAATCACAGGAGTGCCCACCCAGCCTTATTTTATTTATTTGTATACTCAGTTCTTTGAGATCCTTGAATGTCCTGGATACAACACCAGGTCAGATGTATTGTAAGAAAATATCCACCCCACCCCATTCAGTATGTTGTCTCTTTGCTCTGTTGATGGCTTCCTCTGCTGTACAGTACGTTTGTAGTTTGATATCATCTCACTTTTTTGCATTTGCTTTGTTCTGTATGTTTTGGGGTTTTCTTCAAAGCTGTCTTTGTATATTCCCACTTCATGAAGTAAGATCCCTCTTTGTTTTCATCTTATACTTTCACAGTTTCAGATCTTAACATTGAAGTCATTAAACTATTTAGAGTTAATTTTTATAATTGATGAGGAAGTTATATATTTTAATACTGGATTTTAAATCTCATCAGTAATACTGCCTTAGCATCTTAGAACTATACTTGCATTATATCCCTGAAATACAGTGAGTGAAAAATGTGATCATATGTACATCTTGGAAAATATCAGATTTCCTAAAATTTCTTTAAGACAAAGTGTTTATTAATATTTTCCTTGATTGTGAGATTGTGAAATTTTCGGTGCTCAACAATGAAACAATTCCATCCTTTATTTGAACTCAATAGTAGTTTCCTGCTGCTTCTAATTTATGCATAATTCCCATTTTATGTAATATATGTTTTCTAGAAACTAATGTCGTCTCATGTAAGCAACTACAATATGAAACAATTACAAATGTATTTAGTATCAACATGGTATGATATTTAGAAAAATAAATTATACATTAATGAAAATATTCACTTCTGTAATTTTGAAGTCTTAAGCCTTAAAAATGCTTTTCTTCGAAGTAACCTTCAAATTTTATATTAGATCTGATATATAAGGAAATCACATACGCTGGTAAAACAAATGTTCTTTCATTTATTAATTATACTTAAAATTTACATGGACATTTAGTAAGAACATGATGTAATGTTTCCACTTAATGCTTTAAACAATTGCAAACATCTAACTTTAAATATTGTACACATCAATATAAGATGTGTGAAGAGTGAGGTGTGAGACTCTGGAGCCTGCCCTCCTTACAGCAATCATCAGAACCACTCCCACATGATTGACCATGGGATTCTCTCTCAAACTTCTAAGATTTTTTTAAAGAACAAAACCCTGAAGGACTTCAGCATGCACTGGGTATATATTAACATTCAGAATATCTAGCTTCCATGCTTTACACTGAACTTGACATGAGGCAAAGCCCATTGTTATTCTGACCCTTTGGGCTCAGTGTGTTGAAAACGCAAAGCAGTGAGGCAAGCCTAATGACAACATTCCTTTGTGTATGCCAGTTTCAGTTGCTGATATGGTTACCATAAATTCCAACCATCATCTCTGATAAAATATGCAGCTTTGATTAGCAGGGCAGTTTGTTTTCTGAATGCAAGAGACACACATAGATCTGTTTCTCTAATTGTTCTCATAGCTCAGGAAAGCAAGGAAGAAGCATGCTTGTTTAAATGACACATTCTACTTCCAGCTGACCAGCTGATCTGATTAGGAAAACAGCAAACCAATCAGATTTTGTGAGATGAAATATAACTTCTACTCTTGGCAGCCTGTTGTACATCATCACATATTATAAAAACAAACAAATGATCTGTAGCTAAGAAATGATCTGAGTCACAAATATTGGTCTCTTCTTACAATTGCTAAGGTAAACCAGCCTTTGGTAACTCTAGTTATTGTATGCTACAATACAAAACAAATTACCAATAACCATTTAAGAATAACATGGCCAGAATGCTTCTGGATCAGTTTGATGTCTGATTTTTTTCCCCCTGCAATTCTGTGTGATCTTCTATCGATTTACACACCAGCAAGGAAATGACAGAATTCTTTGTTCTTGAAGAGTTTTCATCTCAAGAAGAGCTCAGTCTTGCTATATGATATAAAAGAACCGCTTTAGCAAATAAAATCCTTCCAGATATGATATAGTCAAGGTTGCTTGATGACCACAACACAGGCACCTGCTCTCCCAATGTTCAAGGCCGCCATCTGTTGACAATTGTGAAATTCAATAATTTTACTGTGATTATAACATATGTAACTTATAATATACTTAACACATTCATACATATGAAATCATAAATAAATCTGATTACATTTTCCTATCTCAATCATTCATACTGCAATACAAATGGAAATACTAAAAATTCCACTTTAAAAAAGCAATGATATATACAATAAAAATAAAAACTGCAGTCACGAAAGTTTAAAAAAATAATAAAATAGAGTTGTAATATTAACTTGTTATAAAAAGTTTCCAAGAAAGATTAAATTTTGCAGTTCTCATTTGTGATCATATTTCATAATGATGCTTTGGAGTATATTTTAGAAGAAAAAGTGCTTAAATTTATTGCATTCATTTTGAAGTTATTTCCCCTGGTATTATATAGAATTAAATGTGTTATTCATTCATTATAGACAGACTTACAATGAAGCATCTTCAAAGTTTTTGTAAAAATTGGCCATAGTTATAATCTATATGTGGCTTATTATATATTAAAATCTTATGACAATAATTGAAATGAGATTTTTATCTAAATATATCATTGATATAAAATAACTGGACACATTAAAATAATGTTAGCAGAGTTTCTAATGAAATTCCTCTTTACAGTTAAAATAATATATTAGAAATTGAGTTTTTGATAAAAACTATTATTATGGTTTTAGTAGTCTATCAGAATAAATTTGAAATTATAGAATACTATTTTAAATGGGAAAGTTATTAAAATATGATGAAATATAAGAAAAAACTATTCTCAGATAATATAAATTATATATTTCTCTCTTTCTAAGAAGGAAATTACCCTTTATCTACTAGTTCTTTTAAATGTATTTTATTACCCACCATGCAACATAAGATTAAAAAACAACTTGTGATAATTATCTTTTATTCATTTTATTTCTAAAAACAATGTGATTAACATTTTTTACTTTTATACCAGTATTGCATAAGAAGAGAAGAGAGGAAAGGCTAGATAAGACTCTTTTGATCCTGTTAAGAAATAAATTTTTAAATTCATCGCAACAACCTTTAAAATCATATTGCATATTACTGCCATGTGATTTTTATGACAAGTACAAAAACAAAAATGAACTGAGTACCAATGAAACTATGTATGTCACACATCATAGTTTACACATAGAGGTACATCTAATTTCATAATTCATATTCTCCTATTTGAAGTAGAATATCACATGTCACATATTGGCTGTGAACTTATTGTGTAGGTGAGGGTGATTTTGAACTTCTGATCTTCCTGCCTCCATCTCCTGAGTGCTAAGAAAGAAGGCACACACCACCATCCCTAGTTTATGATGTTGGCGATGAAACT
The DNA here is from genome assembly GCA_004024765.1 of Zapus hudsonius. Lineage (NCBI taxonomy): Eukaryota > Metazoa > Chordata > Mammalia > Rodentia > Dipodidae > Zapus > Zapus hudsonius. Next base: position 1,246 of record PVHP010001703.1, on the reverse strand, counting down.
AGGGCCTTGTCCACACTCAGTGAGCCACATTCCCTGCCTCATATGCATTTTCATTGCTTGCCTTTCATTATCTTATCTCTTCCAAATGATTTGTTAAATCAAAATCATCATAGAAGCATTTAAAACATATATGGACATGAGAACTCTTACCATTGAATCCAAGAGTTGAATGAGAATTAGTCTCTGTGATATATATGTACTACTGTGAAGTACTGTGCGCTAAATACATATGCACTGAGTGAGATCACTTTATATCTACATCTACACATATACATTTACATCTCTGTACATGCATTTCTATGTTTTGTGGAAAATTATTTACTTTTTTTTTCTTTCAATGAGCTTTCTTACGTCGTTACAGTCCTCTCTAGGTCTTCCCAATTGCTCAAGAAACACGGGAGACCTCTGGGACCCTATCTTTTACCTCACTTGGAGCGTGTGAGCATTCCTCATGTACTCTAAATGTGTTCAACCAGGTTAACTCTTTCATTCCTTGTTTTCCACTGAGTCTAGGTAAAAACTTTATGTTCACTAGCAATGGTTTCTGGTGTTTCAATTTAAAATTCTAATAATTTCCATATGCTATCACATTTTAAAAATATTTGAAAATTAGTGTGCACTTCAAAACACATTAAATCATTTTAAAATTACATTCACTTTTGTTAATTAAAATTCATCACTGATTATTAACAGTTTTAATGTCAAGGGTCGTTAGCACGGTTTATGGTGAAATGCAAGACAGAACCTGTTTATTTCCCCAAATTCATGTCTTTCACTGTATTTCTTGCTCAATGAAACTTCATACATTATTGCAACAGCTCTTGCAAATGTTGTTTTAACGTCAGATCAGTTTCCATATATACAGCTAGTCAATTTATGAGCTTATTTGTCAGGCCTCATGTAACATTTTGTTTCCTGAAGGATAAAGATTTTTTTCCAGTGGAAAAAACTTTCAGTGATAAGATTCCCTTTATTAAAAAAGAACTATTATCATGTTATTGTATTCATTTAATATTAAATCAATTCTTTTAATATATAAATTTGATGATCTTTTCCAATGTACCTGTCATGGTTTGATACAGGTGTCCCCCACAAACAAATGAATGTGTTCTGATAGATCGGTCCTCAGCTGATGGCAGTTTGGGTTTTACAACCTCGATGAAGCTGTGTTGTCAGGGGCGGGCTTATGGGGTTATAAGCCAGCTTCCCCTTGCCAGTGTTTGGCACACCTTCCTGCCGCTGTTTG